>JASANE010017687.1:0-48272 GCA_030248225.1 Trileptium ribeirensis
TTGACTTCATTCTTTTTTATAACTGAATTCTTCACGTTGTTTATGGACAATCTATGCTGCCAATATGGACATGTCAGGGTAATATGAACACCATTTATTTTTTTACGCTTGAAATACTTAAGCTCCTGAAGCAGCGTTTTCTCAAGAAACATAGCGCTTTGTTGAAGAACATAAATTGGTCAAATGAAATATAAAAGACAAAAACACTAATACATCGTGATTAAATTTTATGTTACCAGTGGGTACCAAAATCCTCAATATCTAACATGCCACACACGACGATTTCCGCTCAAGGGTACTTTGTAAATACTGCATTCTTTGCCAACTGTATTACAAAATATAAAGTTAGTCATATAGTCGGCACATAATAATTTGCTTTTTCTGTCATCAAATGTCACACAACTACGAGCTTCTAGCCAGAGTCCGGACAAATTAAGAAACGCTTCGGTGCAAACCCGCACGATGTATGATTCCATTTGCCACCGTCTTTGCAGGCAGTCCATTGTTTGCTATCGGGGTAAACAACTCCGCAGCCACAGGATTTGGTATATCATCTGGCGTAACTTTACGAACTAAACGTGCCTAGCATGTTGTACTCGTCGATGGTGCAGCTATACTAGCAATGTCATCACTGTGTACATCGTATATTTCGTTCAGATATATTTTTAGTTGGACGCATTCTGTCAATTATACCCTCAAGATCGTCGCGGTTGTGCGAAAGTGGTTCAACCAGATCGTCAAAGGCGAGAAGTGACGTTATGAAGACTTGTATCGGTTATTTTATGATTGTCGGGGTCCGAAAGTGCTATTTCTGCAGCTTCAGCCGGCATAAGTTCTTCGTCAGCGCAAAATACGTTTATGGTTTTTGTCAAATTCGGGTTCGGAAACTGAATCACTTCTTGAGCAGTTGTTACATATTGCTCAAGAACGATGGTATTATTAGCAACTTCTGTTAATTCTTCAATATTGGGCGATGACGCTGTAGAAATCAAAAACCCATTTGGTTCACACCAGTTTCTGTGTTTTTCGGGCGAATGTTTGACCAATAAAGAATCAGCTATCTGGAAAGTGATTAGAGGAATGGCATCGAGATCAAGCGGATACAAGCCAGGAACCCGGAATCAGCCATTTTCTGCACTAGTAGTTTAAGTGGTTTCCATATATGCTGGAGTAAACACCTTGCTAGAATTGGACAAAGTTATTGTTCCACCGGGACTGTTAGCCATGCACTTGCTGCATCGCATTGAGAATGATCGTTTGAACGGCCCAAATATTGCGACGTCGGGTGCCTGTAAGACATGGGACGAATGGATTGAGAGGCTGAGAGGCATATAATTACAACACCTGCCTCACTTGCTTTCATGTGGAAATCCTCCGTGGCCGTCGACAACTAAGACGTACTTCTCGCCTGGATATGGAGGTAATGGATCTACATATTTTACAAAATGGTCCATTCAGTCAGCAATCTGATCTTTGTTTACATAGCACGTTTTAGAACAGGTGACGACACAGCCTGTCGGAAGATCTTGCCTGAAGATGACTTATTTGTTGCTACGTTTCGTGATTATGTATGGAGGAATAAACTTGCCGGCGGCGTTACAGCAGAAGATTACAGTTGTTGTTGCTCCACGCTCTTGAGATGCAACGTGACGGACACAGTGAGATCCACGACGTGCGACAACTTTACCGGCTGAATTTGGAACAATCTGTACACCTGTTTCATCCATGTTGAACATCCGGTCCTGGAGATTTTTGATACCTTTAACGAGCACCAAATCTTCAAACCATCCGAACCACGTTTTTAATCGGTCGCGATTAGTACCCAAAGCCCGGCTGAGAAATAAATTTTCTGGCTGCCGGAGTGCAATTTCGGAGTGACGTTTTCGAAAGCCAGACCGCCAGTCCCATCCCGCCATTTTTGTTTCTCGGTTGAAGTTGGGTGGAATTTTTTTGCTTTCGCAATACGTAAACGCTGCACGACGAACAAAATCTACGTCGCATCCGTGTCCGTTATCTGCCCTTTCCAGGAGAAATTTTGCCAGCTTTTGTTCTTGTTCTGCATAGTTGTAGGGTGTCCAGCTCTATACGTTGATATCTGTGGATTATACAGCCATCGTCTTCGTAACGTGTTGCGAGGTACACCATGGTTTTTTGCTATCGTTTGAAGACCACAAAAGGCTCCTGAAATTTAGGATCATGTATTATTGTCTTTGCGACGCTCACAGGCCAGATTATACATTAGGTGTGATAAAGCAATGCAATACGTAATAGCAACATAAATCATGCGAAAAATCACGAGATTTTGCCACAGTTTGTGCTTTATCGTTTGTGCTTTACTAGCACAATGTCAACTCATTGCACACAGATCCGCTTCTTTAAATCACCTATTCTTAAATCATTTGTAACCATTCGCAACTAATGTAAATATGTTCTACTAAGTCGCATATGCATCATTAACGATACTGGTGCGAAATGTTAAACAGTTTTTAAACATGGGAATGTAAAAGGGAACAAAAATTATGGGTGTTAGGAAATGGCTGCAAAACGTTAGCATAACTGAAAACAACCCGATTGGTAATTGGTACGAAAGTGTTAGCATAACGCGTAACTGTCCGTTTGCGATTTCGATCGATTTTGTTCATTCATAGTAAACGTTCACGATACTGAAAAATCGGGAAATCTAATAGGTACTGAAATCCGCGCGATGTTCGCGAACCGAATTTTGTACATCGTGTCAAGAGGGGATGGTAGCGGGCGCATCTTAAGTTTACTCGTGCATAACATAAATAAAATATAATGATAAACCTAGCGCTTCTTCACGAGATTTTCCATCAAGATCACCAATCGCATAGGTTAGTTCCTTTAAGGCTTGTTCCATGCCATCGGTTGACCATTGTTGTCTAACCACCTTCTTTTTGTTTCGAACATTTCTCTGCTTTGAAAGCGATTCGGACGTTTTAGTTGCTTTGGGCAAACCTTTTTTCCAACGCCCTCCTCGCCAAAACTTAACTCTCGCCATACTTGTCCTGTAATGAAACATAGAACACTACATGCAGCAAAGGTGGTATCAGTAAAACAGAGTTTAGCGGAGTTGCGCATTTTCAAACTAATTTACCAAAAATATAGCAAAATATTTGAGGATAGGCAGCAACACGCGTCCCATCCAGAAATTTCTGATGGGTACGGCTACAAATCCCGGTGACCAAGCTCCTGAAACTACACATTAAAGCTTGAATAGTTGTAAAAAATTTTACCTGGACAGTGTCCATATTATACTATCAGGGCTGTATGGACACTTTCCAACGCGTAGGAAACAGGTGTCCATATAATCCACTACATGTCCATAATAGACTGACTGCGTGTCCATAATAGACATACCGTTGTCCATATAACCAAGCAATCGTTTATGCTAAAAAATATTATTTACATAATTTTTCACTGAAGTTATTACATATTCGCAATCTTCACTCAGGCAGCAACATATCTATATAAAAATTAACAAGCTACTGCAAACATAGACTTACTTATAGAGCGTCGAATTCACTCGAAAAAACAGGCAAATTCCACGAAAAATAAACAAACACAACTTTTGCGCGTTTTATCGTTCTAAACTGATTAACTATTTGCATTAGCCAATAATAGAAACGATCGGGACTCGCGCAAGACCATAAGCTTCAAGGTGACGTGCGTTTTGATTGGCTGACTAGACTATAGACTTAGTTATAAGACCTCAAACGCTGTTGGTGTCCATACAACCCTGTGTGTCCATATTACCCGAGCTTACCCTAATATATCTTACTGGTATCTTATGAAAGCCCACCGATGCGGGGCACCATCGCCACTTGAAATCAGTGCGTCCATTCCTCTTGATTGACAGAGGCAGCCAGGGACATCATCACAAGGAACGCGCCGCGAAATCATCAACACCATTTAATATCAACGAAGGCGGACTGTATCTTGCGCTTGACAGGTCGTCACTACGTCTCGAATGGTCTTCTTGTTGGTCGCTTCCAATCCGCATGCGGTGGAAAAGAAGTGCCATCTTAGGAACCCGTCAGGTTCATGCGCAGCACATGGCCAAGCCAGCAAATAGTTTCATACTATACCGCCAAATGTGTGTACATTGCCTCGACCCGCAGCGTAATATCTATGTTACAAATATGACCTGGAAGCGAGACACCCAGGATACTGCAGTAGCACATCGTCTCAGGACATTGAGTCGGCAACTTTCAGTGGTACACAAGAGGCAAGTCATGACAGCCGCTCGGAAGACTTTTACTTCGTTTGCAGGATAATGTCTCTGCTTGACCACAGGTGTTTATTAAGGCTGACGAAAGCTCAGATGTCTTAGAAAGTGTATTGGCGATCTCCCCCGACCTCTCTTGTACCATTGACCATCGATTTGAGATATGGGTACTCATCCACGACTTCAAGTTGTTGCCATCTTCCTGGGATGCAGGTTTGCTGCAGCAGTGGATTGCTTGGTTTTTTCGCCACTTATATTGAGACCAACCCGTTTAGCCGAAGTTCAGTACCTCAGCATCATTAACTGTAGGTTAGCGGCGAAGTTGGCTACCAATGCTAGATCGTCGTCGTAGTCCAGGTCGCTGACAGAGAAACCCTCTGTGAGAACAATTCCGGCCTCCGGGTTATCAAGGCCGCTTCTGGCTGCCCAATCCGCGACGTAACCGACAAGCATAGGTGGCAATATGGAGTCTTTCCTTACTTCGGTCTTTGCAGAAACCGCCTCTGATGTGGAGTTGCAGCCACATATAACATCAGCTTCGTTGCTCCGGTGCACCGTCCAATCATGCAAACCAACTTTATTGGCAGCCCCATTTGTTTCCATAATGGCAAACAGTGATACCAATGTTGGATCGGAAGCCGTTAGCATAGTGCGACAGAATTCATGCCGAGTATGAAGTAGCTGCCGGAGTGTGAAGATTTGCTCCGTACAGCTGCGGCCAGGGAGAAAGCTGGCCTGGTGTTCGCGTTTGAAGTCCTCGCGGCAAGCGCAGAACGTATGCAGAACCACGAATTCCAGGATTTGCGGCACAATCAGAAGTAGCGAGATATCTCGACAGTTCTTACATTGTTTAGCATCACCCTTTTTAATGAGGAATAAAAGCACTACTGTGTTTCATTCCACGGGCATGCGGTCTTGATGCCATATAACCTGGAACAGCTTCTTTAACTCGGACGACAATATCTCCGGGACAGTTTTGAAGGCCACTGGTGGCACTCCGCAATGCCTGTTTCTTTACCGGATTTGAGCTCAGTAATAGTCTACATTATCTCAGCAGACGAAGACGGTGCTTCAGCACTATTGATATCGTGTTCGCCCTGGTATTCCAAATCATCGAACTTGACGAGCTCTTCTGGTGGCTTCACATTCAGGAGTTTGAGAAATTTTTCTTCCAATCGTGTTGGAGTCTTGTACCGTTTCACTGAATGCACCAGACCGGTTGGAGATTTCCCGGATCATGCTCAACACCTTTTTGTGGTCACCCACATGGTTGACGTGGTTAAGCTCGACAGCGACATGCGACCAGTAAACATATGTATCCTTTTTTAAAGGTTGTTATCAACACGATGCTTTAGAATCGGTCGCAGCTTGTCGTCGTTGGTTACATTAGATTGCTGAGTGAACTTCTACGAGGCATCCGACATCCAAGTAAACTTTTTATTTGAGCGGACTTTAGCGGCGCTTTGAGTTTCTATCAGCAAGATACCGTAAAATCCATTCCGGATGCCATCAATGCTGGAGTAAAGTTTCGGTGCTGAGAATGCCCCAAAGCAACTGCTTATCGAGCACTGAGAGTCCTGTGCAATATAGGCCTCAAGAAGGCATGAAACACCTCAATGTTAAACGCTTTCGGCAAACCTGGGAGTAAGCAGCTTAATGTGTGCATTCGCTGAAAGCATGGCGTGATCGGTGTTAACTGTGTTACTCCAGTACAAACAACAGTCGTTAACATAGCTACGCCCTTGCGTTTTAGCAGGATGAAATCGAACGTGATACGATACGACGCACCGTGTGCTAGCCAGGTCTTAAAGCGCCGCTCTTTGTAGTTGAAAGCGGTTCTGCTGATGAACAAGTCCGACACTTTGCCAAATGACGCGAATCGAAATTCGCTGTCATTTAAGCTGCCTCCCGCATACCCGCCAAATCCACGTTCCCGCTCTTGCGTTGACCTCGCCGTAGACCATAAAATAGTCATTTGCGGAACACGTATAGACGACTTCAGACAGACTAGTGTAGAAGGCGTCTTTGACCTCTGTGGCACTGGCTTGACTGAGAGGGTAAACTGCAACCAGGCTTAGGTTCGCTAGTTTAGGCCTAAGACGTAACACCGCCTGTCTAGAACTAACTGGTTATCAGCAGAGCACCGCAGATTCAAGCCGGGGAACTGCAAAACATTTAGTCAGTTAGCCTGTGACCCGATATATACACCATATCGATGTCAAGCGCGTGTAGGAATTCGGTAAGTAGCTCACATGCGCCATATTTACGCAGTGTGCCAATATTCCAGGAAGATATTTTCAATGTTTGTTTACACAAATGATGTTTGCTTTGAAACTCTGGCCCATTTTCACGTTGTCCGCGCTTTTAGGTTAAGTGACTGCGCGTCGCCTGTCCAGGATGTGCTAGGTCTGTTTGTTTGTTAAGTAAAAATTGAAATTTGAATATATAAGGCGATGGTTTCATGTAGGGTTCGACGACAACAGGGTTGCCAGTTGCAATAGCCCATTAGGGTTATAGTTTGTCGTTAAATGCTAACAAACGCGGCGGCTTTATGCGCTGGTTGCCGCTAGATACCAGCAGTTGCACAGTCTGATATGATTTGAGAGGGTTGAGTTTTTAACGTATTTTGTCAACCACGTAGTAGCCCCGGCTTTAGGCTGCCTTTAGTCGCCTTCACACAGAACTGTCGTTCGATTTACGCGACGATTTTATAATGAAGTATGCGCAACCTTACAACATACCTGTACCCTCGTGAACTGCTGTTGCCTGATCCGCGAAAGCTTAAATAATGGATGCCTTATTCGCAGCTAACCTTCATAAGGCCTTTTCACTATCCAAGAACAAGCCAAAAAAATCGGAATGTCATAAATGTCACTGAAATGCTTATTTTCTTAACTAACTCATCGAGCACAGTCAAATGGTACCAAAATTATCGCTGTATCTTAAAAATTGACCAATTTCTGAATTGGAGGAAGATCTAAAGTAAAAAACACAAACCTGTTTCCACAGGCTTCGTATTAATCTGCTAAGTTTACTTGATGAACGTGGCACTTTTGTAACGTTTTGTATTTTATCATATATACCTGCCAAGTTTTAGTCGTTAAATATCTTCTTTCATACACAACTTGCGTAATTTTTAAACGACTTTGTGCAAAACGATAATTGATGTTAATTCTCACAATTCTATAACATTTTGATTAATATAGATATTAAGGCTTACTGTATGTCGAAATGTAATTTAATATAAGTACATAACCGCAAAAAAATCCACAGAGCAACGATGCTTACTTACAATAGCATGATTTTTAATAATGCAAATGCTCGTTCGATATATAAAAGGTATATACAAAGTTATTCAAACGAACGAATTTTGATGCTTTCGCTGCTTTCTAGTGTGTGGGATGTAATGTGTGCGCTACCTCCAGTTAGTGTTTGGAATCGTGTCACGGTTTGGAACACGGTTATGCTGAGACAAAACACTACAAAATTATAAGGTACTATGAAACGCAACCTTACACTGAATAAACAATTGGAGCAAATATATGCTGCACGGTATCAAGATATAAGACGACGTATTTTTATGTTCTAGATAAGCTAGAGATATTAACATTTTCATGCACACTGTATCTAAATGTATCCGTTACTCGCTCGCGTTCTGAAGTTCCTTAATGAACAAAGCAACAGCTCCTACACAGCTAAGTGGTTAGCGTGACCAACGTTCACAGCCTGGGTTCGAGCCCTGGCGCCGTCCTGACTTTGTCAAACATCGAACGATACACAAATTCTGTCGTGCATCAAAGGGTTATGTTTGCCATAAACACCCTTTACTTAGGAACGTGTTTCAGGCCGTTGGGTTTCCCTGGATATTGCAGCTAAATTATTCCTCCGCGGATGCGTAAACTATTAAGTAAACTAAACAAACGCTGCATCAATGTTTACATTTTTGGTTCTTTTCAATAAAATACATACCATTACATTTCTCTCATCAAGCCGCGTCGAATGGTGCCCGATAAGACCATATTCAGAAGAAGAAAATTTTTGGGTTCCCAAAGGGCGACGGGACCATTAGAATCTCAAAAAATCGAAAAAAATTCAGTAATGCGGGTAAATGAGTATTTTTTGAACCTCCTCATCGCGCTGAATCGATTGATACCAAAATCAGCTTATATTCAAAATTGACCAAATTCGGGCGGGGGGATAATGGAAACGAACCTATTTTTCTAGGAGTTGAAGAGATTAGAATGACTCAAAGTATAGTGTATAAACTGTGTATGAAATTACTTTCTCAGAAGTCTGCTATTTGGCGCGCTCGACACGCGAAATTGCTGTAGCTATGTTCCATGTTTTATTGCATGCGCGATGGTGTTGTTCTCGGATGTTAGTTACATTCTGTCCTCTCTAATATCAGGATATCTGCAGCATTTTAAAACTCTTTGGAAAAGGCCAGTGCGGATCCAGAATTTCACGGCGGGAGATTAGTGGCGCCTCCCTCCGCCTCCGCCCTGAGGCGCCGCACCCCCTTTCCCTTCCCCGCGAGGCACTACACCCCGTATCCTGCCCCACGAAGCGCCACACCGCTCCACCCTCTCGAGGCGCACGCCGCGGGGTCGTATGACTTCACGCGACAAAGGCGCGCCGAAAAGTTTAGCGAAAATCGGGGAAATTAACAAACTGGTGGAAAATTTGTCAAAAATGGGAGAATATTAGCAAAAACTTTTAGGAATAACTTTGAGTTCCAAAAAATTTCGAAAATTTATCCAACCTTTCCCCTGGTGTGGGATCGACGCACGGATCCCCATGGATTCGCCTTTGGAGAATGCGCATTGTAGGTGAACCTTTTTTAGATTGTATGACACCTTGAGGAAGGAACGCCTAGAATTGTGGTCTAGAACACCGTCAACCCAATCTAGATATTGGCGTTCAAGTTCTGTCAGCATCTGCCTTTGTCGCCTTTTCTGGAGCCTTTAGGTTTGCAAATAATGTAGTAAAGTACAACTTCAGACTAACAAAGTGCAAGGAACACGAGACTGAAGACTTTGATATCTCGTTTCGATTCGCATGAATTGATAAATTTTGAATTTATATACCAAGAAAAGTCTGTGTGCCTTCACAAATTTTAGCGAGTACAATTATAGGAACTTAGATCGCAAGATAGCAATCGTTAAGTTACACAAATAATCCCAAATTACTATGCTTCTAAAGCTATAACTACCGGTACACAGTAACTTTTTGTACAAAAACATTTATTACCGGACCCTTGACAGTGACTTCGCAGTTCGCGAAGATATTTTTCCACTGGAATTGAACGAGTGAACCGCTGTTTGAAATCAGAGGACTCTTCATTTTGCCAGGGTTCATAAAATGTGGGTACAGCCTGGTTGGCCGGTGACATTGTAAGTTAAAAATTGTCAAAATTCAACTCAATTATTCAGCGAAAAAATAAAACAGTTAATAAATAACTGGCTCATAAATATGGCCTTTTGTACTTGCTGAATAGGAAGCAAACTGTATTACGTATTGCGTTTTCGGCATGACAACAACACTCAAGCTTTGTATAATGCTTAATACAAATATTGCTAAGTATATGCGCCACATCCTGTCATGCTCTGAAAATGTTTTTTGACAAATTAGCCAAACGTTTTCCAAAATTGTGGAAACCCAACGGTCCCAGTGAAGCACGTAAATTAGATTATCCTAAAAAGTCGAATTTTGAAGATAACATAAATTGATAGCTTTGTAATCATTAACTACGGAAGCAGGCGGGTTTAAAATTCACGACCTTGTGGTGATATGAGCATCGCTTGTATTCATGCACAAATGACAAAAAATTCCATTATAATATACTTAAATACTGCATGGCATGCTAAATATCTATCTAAGAAACTGCCACAATAAATGTACGCTGTCCATAAAGACTGAGGAAGACCATGTGTTATGTTAGTCTTATTATCAATAAGGTTTCTTCGAAAGCCCACAAAATTACAAAGGCCAGTGCAGAGCCTTACAATATTCTTCAACAGATATGATTTTATTGATATAATAATTACAAACCGGATTCTGAGCTGAAAGTAGCTGATGTGGTCTGACATGGTTCCTTACACCAAACAACTAGGTACAACGCTACTCCAGATAAGGCTCGCTACGATCTCTAAAACTGAACATTATCCTTGGAAGTTCAGGTTGTCAACTTGATTTTTTGCTACTTTTCACACCCACAATTTTGTTGCAGTTCCTAAACGACATCATGACGATATGCTACTTATCCGTAAGTCTAAACAACATAACTCTGCGCCTTATGAAGTGCCGCTGCGAATTCCACACATAGTTTTCCATTACACAAGGTAAATCCGCAAAATTACACAACGTAAATGAATCTATTTAACGAAATTGCTATTACAGATGTAGCCTTCAACAAGTCATAATTTTTAATGCGATTGGAAATTATGACAAAGGTTTATTGCAGATTGGTACTTGCCCCATCTGTTTAATTATTTATTTGTTTGTGAATGAAATGTATTCTGCCCTATATAATTCCACCTTTAAGAAAAGCTTGCGACCTTTTTGAATTAAACTTATTTGAGTTGAATTCAACTGAAGTAAATTGAACTCAAAAACGAGTTTGGAATTTTTAAGTCGAATCCAGCAGAAAACAGAAACACTATCCATTTTCTGGGCGTATAATTAAGCCTTTCGAACAACAATGTGTAGGCGTCTACGTCAGTGCACACTTGCAATCATACCGTTCTAAAAATTCATATAATCGGATCTGGAATCGCAATGCAGTTTTTAGCTGAACGGTAAAAATAATCCTGCTACACTACTAGAAACGTAACGTGGCGTAAAATAGGCCTTCACTTCGCTGTCCCTAAGGAACAGACTTAAGCTAGCAGTTTTGTGATTTTACAATTTATCTACATCATATTTCTCATGAATCAATCAGAAGCAAGAAGTTATTGGGGTTAGAGGTATAATATTACCAGAAGTTCATAATAAATATTTGCAGAAGAGTGTGAGCTTTAGTAATACTCGTGTATTTTAGCTTATGCGATGATAGAGCCGTTTTCGGTCTACCTTTTCCAGGAAGTGTTGGAGAAGTGCTCTACTCAAGATTCTTAAAGGGGTACCATATATAATATCGGCAATAATCGATGAGATGAGAACGGGAATAGCAATAAACTGTGACTTCTATTGCTGCTCTGCTCTCGTTGTTATCGGTGCCCTGTTAGTCTGTACCCCCTAACGACCCATGGGAGGCAGCCAATGTCCCCAATAAACGCAGGACATGGGTTAAGAACAGCAGGGACATGGGTTACCTAGCATTGACCCACGGTGACGCACAGGGATCTACACCACAATTTGTTACGGGCCCATCGATGACCCACGGATAACAATTGAATCACCAACAACCCCCCTATAATATCAATGCTCATACGTGCGGATGTTTTGATTCCTCAGGATGTACAGGCTCGGAGGTGGTTGTCCTACAGGGAGCACAAGAAAAAAGCACCATCCTGCCGTCGGAGACCGTGTTTGCAGATTTTACCCCATTTTTGCCAATTTTAGCCTTATTTTTATCAATTTTGCTAAAATTTTCCGCGGGGCGCCGGAGGACTAGAGGGGTGCCCTCATGGAGTTGACCAGTACCTCGGGCGCAGAGGAACCCCCTGGAACACTGCGTCGACATCGCACAGAACTGCCATACCATATTAAACCATATCAAAGCCATACCATATTAGCCCATACCAAAGTGTTACCAAAGTGTTTCACTTTTGTGTCTCTTTTTTATCAACTTTTGCTAACATTTTAAGTGAGCCACCAGGGGGTTTTCAGGGCCTCGCGGGGGTGAGCCCCACCGAATCACTGCTTCGGTTTATATGATCAATGCTAGTACTCGCCCAAAATTGGTGTATTATATAGAACGCTATAAAGTGTTTCAGTTTTGTGCATATCACTGTCGCGGAGGGGAAATGTCACAAGTACTCCGGCGTGATAGATGCTTATTACTGGTGAATTCTAATCCTCTTAATAAATATACGTTTTGAACGCTAAAAAAATTTTTTATTTTATTTTTACATGACTGAGTAACAACAAAAATAATTACCGTTTCATATACCGTACGTAATAACAACAAAACCGTTTCCACGTTAACTCTGAACCTATGCCATGAAAGTGCCGTAGCAAGCAGGTATGCGTCAGGCCGACCGCTGGAGCGCCAAAACTGGCAAAAGGGATAGTTCGTGGTAGCACGACGAAAAATGAACAGCTATTGGTTTTTCAGCATGTTGGGGGCTTGGAAATCCCTGTAGAATCAAATCCTGAAATCCCTATGCCAATCAATACTTCAACGCAAATATTTGCTACCGCGTATTGGTAGATCACGAGCGCCAATCTGCCATCGACTGCGTGAAAATGTACAAACGACAGCACCTCAAACAATAAAGCTTGCAAAACATAAATATAACTTTGCATCGTGGAACGTGAATGCAATCTTTAACGATGGATATAATCAGCTATTTTGTCATTCCCTAATGAAACGCAAAACACGTGTCGCTCCCCTGTCCGACAACAGGTTTGCCACGTTTGGCACGTTTAACTTAAGCTGTGATTACGAGAGTTGGTGCCAAACCTGTTATTTTGATAAATATTGCCTGATGGTCGATAGTTAAACCGGAAACAAACATACTTGATACAAACAACTTGTTTATGAAATTATTACAACAAGCAAACGCGACGTCTCGGTGGTATGACTTGACTTCAAGGTTCAAACTGGAACAAGGATACCCGATGAACAAAGCGCAGCAGAACACTTTCAGTCGGCTGTCGCTCTAAAAATGATGCACATAGAAGATCCCATAAGATTGGTGCATCGCTATCTTATCTTAACACCCTTCTGTAAAAGTCGGCAATTCTGTATGCTTCAACTACAGAGAAATTGCCTCAACATTGCCTTCAAGGTCTTATATATTATCAGGTATCACCGCTTTCAATTACCACCGCGAGAAATACACAAGCGAACAACAGCGCGGTTTCAAAAAGGCAGAAACAACACACAAAATACAAAGTTTGTGCATGTATGTACGTGTGTAGGTATGTGCGTATTTTTCGAGATGTTGCATAAATCCAAATCTTGGAACGAATTCCAAATGCCTTCCATATAGGTATATGTGACGTATTAGGATTGATCCATTGCGAGCTTGCAAAATTATTTCCAGTACCATGAGCTGTCAATAGCGCACTCAGAAATTTTTGTCGGGAGGGGAGGTTGGACATCGACCCATATTTGATTGACAGATTGTAACATTTTTTATATTTTTTCAATTTTTCCACATTTGGACGGCAGAATTTAGGTAGGACGGGAGGGAGGCGACACTAGTTACCGGCGCCCCATCCCTGGATCCGCCAGTGCACGCTGTACTTGTGATAGCTGGCACGCATTCAGAACTTCGCCTCGCGTGCCACTATTATAACCTAACTATGCTAATAACGCCATAGTATATCGAAGACCGATCGCTTAGCATCCTCGGACCTTGACCGTGTATGCTCTAAGATTTACAATCAGCTCTTTCCAGGAAGCCATCTAGAGCATATCAGTGCAGCCAGTAAGACATATAAAAGCATAATCACAGGTGTTTTAGTTTCCCAGCGAACTGCAAAGAATATTTATGCAACGCTGTTATAGTAGGCGACAAAACCATCAATAGTGTCTATTTAACCTTCATATTTTAGAGCTAAAGATAAAAACCCAACAAAGCAGTTCATTATGCCAATCGCAAACCGTGTATTGGATGCGTAATTAGGCGCTTTGAAGCCAATGGGTTAATTTTTTTCATGGCGTACGTTTGAGGAATACTGTTTAGGGTTCGTCATAAGTTTTGAAGTCAGCCGTGTTGACATTACAACAAAAATTTGGACTTTCCTTCCAAAGTCCATTTGTCATGTTGGCCAACCACGCTTTTTTATCATAAGATTTAGTACGATCCAGTAGCAGACACTTTCCAGTGCGAAACACATTTACTTTGCCAGCTGGTATATTGTATTGCCAGCGTAACTATGCTAAAAATATTAAATCAAAAATACAACCTATTTGACTCAATTAAAAATCAAACTCAATTTTAAACTAAGAAATGAAACAGAACTTGTTTTTACCATATGTGCATACGACTGATCATTATTGATCCAGTTTCCACGTTACCGCTACGCACAATCAAAATCTTAAAGGTTACTCGTTAATAAATACGTTTTATTTATGTGAAATTGGAGATAATACATGTGTTTGTTTAGCACATGATTGTTTAAATATTTCCCGCATGGATGATTGTATGAGTTATACATTGTTGAAAAAGCTTGTGCCGCGGCGGCGGATTGCACCTGAATCGCTTTGGTGAGGATCTTCCACGTTTGCCACTACGCTGTTTAGGAGTCGTTGTTCGTATATATTTAGTCTCAATTTACCTACACTTCGCTCCTTTGAAAGGTTCCTGAGGATAGCAGCAATCAGGTCGCGAATAGCCAATTCAGTCGAAAACACCAGTGAATGCTAGTTCTGCTCGAATCCAATTAGATTCGAACAGGAGTCGAAGACACCGGTAACCGCTAGTCAATTCCTACCCCTTCCAAGAACCAGGAGGTATCTCTCCACCTCGAATTTTTGGAAGGGCAAGCCGAAAACGACCACATAATCGGATAATGCATCATTTACGTCAAGATGTATGCATCAGGGCCGGATTTTGTCACAGTCTGCCGCTGTTCTAAAGCCATGCTTGGGTAGCCGCGATCGGCCAGTGTGACATTTTGTGGGCCGAGCCACACCCTACAAATATATTTAGCTAATAGTAAAGCGAGGCTGATAAATTGTCACAAGGGCCGGAATTGGCTAAAACACCAGAAATATATAATCACAATTTAAAATCGCTTAACAACGGAAATTGGTGATATTTACGGTCATATATTCATAAAACATCCTTCCAGTTACAATAGCGTAATTTTCATGCATAAAAGAGCGGGTTTACATAGCTACTAGGTTGGCTTGCAAAAGGTGCTTAAACAAAAATTTTGAAAATAGCGATATTTTACGTATTTATTTTACCTGCATATATGAGTCTTGTGTTAATTACTACTAATCTTGGGTTTTTTGGCCTAGAGCTAAATATTTTTCCCGTAACACCACCTGCTAAACTGAATGTAATAAATATTTTTTCCGTAGTCCGTCCCGGCTATCAAACCCTGAGACATATTCACTCCCGGCTCATACAAATATACTAGCAAAGCTTAGCTATTTACTTTATTTACGAAGGCCGGATGTGGCTGTGCCTTTTTGTCAAGAACCAGAATTGGCTCTGTGACAAAATGATGCCCTAGGTGCATAAATCTTGAGGCAAATGATGCATAAGACTAAGTACATGAGTACAACCGAGTTTCCTACACTTCCACAAATGTTTAGTATATACTTTTGGTACTACAGAGGAGATTGGGGTTTGCTTAAGCGCTCTGTGAAACTTACTGATTAGACGCTATTAATTAGTGCATCATCAAAACTATTTATTGCAATACAGCCGACGGGCGACCGCGCGGTGTTTCTTTTATCATTTAATTATTTATTTAATATATGTTGGTGACTAGTAAATAATGGCGAGATTCTTTTTTTGCCAAAATTCGTTAACAACCCGGCTAGAGCACACAACTAACTGACTGACAGATTGAAAACAAAAGCTAACTATAGCTTAGCTAATAATGAAAGAAAAGAAGCGAAATATGCAAATCAGCGAAAATAAAAAATAATAAAATCCCAAGATTTGGAAGTTAAGGATTAGGGACAAATAAATAAGTATTTTTTGTGAAGAAGATCTAAAATTGAGTTTTGGGTGGAATTTAAACCCAAGGGTCCCCCAATAGCCTATAGAACCCCCGACAATAACGTTTTATAGATAACCTAAATTTTAAGTCGGACTATAGGCAGCAACACCATCGTATCCAGCGTCCTTGATAGATTTGTAGGCACTCATTGTAAGGTACAAACAATAACACGATGAAATTTGAAAAATCGCTATTTCTGCCAAAAGGCCGACGAACCACAACGGTGGTCCCAAGACGTGGTAAGCAAAGTGGTATATCTCGATGAGCTGATTATGATGCGATGCCTTTGTCACGATATATGAGCTGCGAAAGATGGTACCTGCATGGTCAGATTTGGCAAAGAACCCTTAAAACCTGTTTTTGCCAATCTGAGCCCGATACGGGCTCGAAGCTGTTCGCATTCATCAGCTAAAGGGCATATCGTCATCACTTTAGCTATCGAACAAAACACTTTATGGAAATCCGTCCATCCGAAAATGAGTTAATAAAAGCACCAGACAAAAATTTTCACAATTTTCCGCCTAGTGTCCTCAGTTCAAACTCAGTTCGCTTCAGTCGCTTAATAAAAATTGCCGTACCTGTCTGCGCCTCAGGATGCGTATCGCACACGTAAGCTGAGTAAGTAAATAGATAGCTTTGCATGTAAAAATATATGTATGTTTGGGTTATTACAATAGTAACTTACAGGAAAATTTTCAAATACTTTTTAAAAGCAGCTTCGGTTTCTATGTGATTTGTGCCTTTGCTATATATAACTGGAATAAGACTTGCCGAAATTGAAATTCCCGTCACTCTACGATATATAAGTATTTTTTAGCTCATGTGTCGATTAAATTCACATCATTCTTGTTTTTATTTGATAATATGGAAAACGGAGTTTCTGATGATCATCAATTTAGCGACGACGAAAATTATGTAGACGATATACGCGACGAAGGTATGTGGTTTTTTGTGGCGGATTCTAATTTGCGGTTCAGAAACGTGTCACCTTGCTCAGTGGCATATTTATTGCCTATTGACGCAATTTATTTTTATCCTATCATGAGGTATATATAGTATATAGTATCTTATAAATAAGATATGTACTAGGTGCTTCGTTGAAATTATTGGAACATCGGTTTTATCATCTAACCAGTTCAAACAAAAGACATCATTTAGATCGAGACCAAAAGTTTCCCGTACGCATTTAATCGTTGAAACTTAAGCCAAGCGGCTTATGTATTGTAATCACAAAGTCAAAACAGAAACTGATTTTGGATAAAGAAACTGATTTTTAAAATCACTCCCCAGATATTTCGTTTTAAAACTGTGTAGATTATCGAAGTCAACGCTATACGTCAGATATGTGTTGCCTGCCATGAGCACGTTGCCCAAATACATACAGTCGTTATTGCCAAATTAACATCCTATAAATTACCAATAATTATAATCGGTTATATATATAGTAATTTTGGCTCCAGGCAAATGTTTAACCATATTTTATATGACTAGCATATATACTAGGTCATTCATTTTAAGACTGAGGATGGATAAAAAATTTCATCTATAACAATATTACAACATTTATATAACTCATAAATTTGGAAAACCGTGCTGCAAAATTTGGCGTTATCGGTGTAAAATTTGTGGGTACTTATCGTATGATACAGTAATTTATATAACTAATAAGTTTTTAGGTGGTCATAAATTGTATGACCAAGAAGTTACCTGGTGCGATCAAGACCGTGCTATATATATTGCATTACCCCTTCCGTTAAGTTTAAAATGGTATATGCTATAACCAAGCAGCAGGGCATAACTGGAACCGTTACCGGAAACAGCAACCGAAAGCGTCCATTTAATAAACCAGTTCCGGAACCGGAGCACAGTCTTCGAAACTTATGTGTAGTAAAACAGATGTATCACGAAATGAAGGCACGTGGATTTAATATATGTGTATATATTTAAAATAAATTTTATATTAAACTTAAAGTTTTGGGATGACAATATTGCTTCTCAGAGACTTTGAAGAGATTCTTACTGAAATTGTGTCCTACTTACGTTTCACAGGATAATTTGCTGAGTTAGTGTTTTCTTTTATTTGGCTGTGTTGGAACTTGATCAGTTTGTATATATAACGTATATTTGGACCACAGTTGAAGCAAAAATATGAACAATATTAAACCGGAATTAACATTCCGGTATGGTTTTTGTCTTTTGCTGGAACCGGAATTCCTGTTACTCCTTGCCATTTAGCCTATATAGCCATTGTGAATATTTGAACCAAATTCCGCCAAATAGTCAAGAATAGTGTATAGGTTGCAACAGCAATATCCACAGTATTTTACAATCAAATCGTAGCTGTTGCCCTGTGATTATATAATAAATGGAATTATTCTTGTGATTTTATACATTATATCGATATTCTGTACGATGGTATGCACTGCTGCATATTGGACTAAACCGGCTTTCTTGCTATCGTAATAGTATGGACAGTTACAAGAAGCTTTTGCTAATTTTGGCCTTATAAATGGCCGCTGTTTTAATGGCCATACGAATGAAAGCGCATTAGAAACAAGAATCTGTTTATCAATATGTGCCATTCTTTAAACGCATCAAACAGAACAAAAAAAGAATTGGAGCTAACTAGCAGTCGTAATCGAGTAACAGCTATATCCACCTCTCTTGCTGCAGAATAGCAATTTCGCACAAAAACATTTTAGCGTTTTATGTATTGTTTCCTGTTTCATTCGATCGTCTTTCTTCGTTTCAGATTTGCTTCCCGATTTACTTGCTCTGAAGCCAACTGACAGCGATAATACCGAAAACATACTTATCGTCGACGGGATCCCGATTGTAGGTTCGGATCGAATTGAAAAGCTTCGAATGTTTTTGACCGAAAAGTTTTTCCCCAGATTCGGAAATCTTACCAATGCCTTAATTCCCGAAGATGAAAATGGTCAAACGCGCGGGTACGTGGAATAGAGTTTGAGTTGTGGTTAACATTTTTGGTGCCTGAAAAAGTAGTAAATTGATGATGGTACCAAAGACAGCAAAGCGAGTTTGTCATTTTGGTACGTGGTTGTGCAGAAGAAAGATTGATTTTCGTATTTATTTCGTTTATATCATAATTAGTATACATGATAAAGATTCGTAGATAAATATGAACTGGATGATATTCGTGTAGTTTGTCTTATCAGATAACGTGCTCATTTGTCCACTGATGCCCGGAGGCGCATCGGCTGTCCTATCACCAGGTTTTTCGTTCAGGTTTTAGCTGTAAGGTGGTCAAACAATAGTAGCCATCAGTAATTGCTGCTCTGCCTCTAAACCTCTTTGTTTAATTGCGACCGTATGGCTATAAGCCTTGGGGACGGATGAGTACTATAGAAAAGACATCAAGGGTAAGGCGAAGTTGATAAGTACGGCCAAGTGTTAAATGACCCCTTGTACAAATTTTAATTGCGACCTTATGGCTATAAGCCTTGGGGACGGATGAGTACTGCAGAAAAGACATCAAGGGTAAGTTGATAAGTACAGCCAAGTGTTAAATGACCCCTTGTACAAATTTTAATTGCGACCTTATGACTATAAGCCTTGGGGACGGATGAGTACTGCAGAAAAGACATCAAGGGTAAGTTGATAAGTACGGCCAAGTGTTAAATGACCGCTTGTACAAATTTTTATTAGCTCTTTATAGTTTCTGTATTTACTATTACTAGTGCACAAACCTTGCGTGTTTACTGATTTTGATAGATGCTGGCTTACTTTGTACTCTTTCCCCTTACAACCATATTGATACTTTTCAGATATATGTTCGTTGAATACGACTCGCCGAAGTCTGCGAGTCGGGCGTTGGCCCTCCTCAACGGCCACAAACTCGACAGGTTACATACGCTGAGCGTCAATAGCTTTTCGGATTTGGAAAAGTAAGACTGCTTCAAATGTTAACTGGTTTTCTTTCTCTGAGAAACGGACGTTTCACCGTCTCCGTTCTCTCATCTCATGTAGAATAAAGGCAATAACTTTTTTATTCCGATTGAAAATGACAGGTATGTTGAGTCTCAAGACAAAAAAATTAGTTTAAGATCGAAGCCATTGCGTGAGACATTTCGGCTATAAAACGGATGATTTATGATATATAATCAGACCGTAGTTGAGATTGTGTGTTGTAGGTGTGAAAATTTTTGAATTCCGTCTATGTGTGGGATCGACCATAACTCGGGAACGACTTAACCGATTTTCATAATCTTGGGCTCATTCGGCCGATTTACTGTGTACATCCTCCAGCGTTTTTTTGATTTTTGGCGTGCATTCGGGGTCTTGGGTCAAAATGTGGGTTTTACCGCATTTTAGATTTTAGTACCCTTAACGGAAGCAAGGTTATTTTTACTTAACTATCGATTTTTTCTGGTTGGGGTTATTTCATAGCAAAATGGTAAATGCCGATGCCATTTTTTTGGTTTTAGATTAAGGCTTCGGTTTTGTATTTATGGGGTTTTAGGTACGGCACCCTCATGGTTCCTCGACCCAAAATTAGAAAATTTGTTCTGACGTCCTGGCTGCTGAAAAGTTTTATTTTGGGAGTTTTCGGGCATTGGAATTTCATTGCGGTGTTTGTTTTGCTGGACGTCGCATAATTCCATGTGTACGGGTGTATGGCGCCCTCATCCACATAAACAAACTACGTTGTATGTTCCCGCGGTAGCTTCTTAGGTCCTAATAAAGTGTTTCTGGTCTTGTAAGATGAGAATACATACTTTCGTTTAAAACTTGTACCGATTGTGTTCACAATTTTTGTCGTGTAGATGTGGAGTTGTTCCGAAACGTACTTTTACTTTGGTTTGTTCGGTTGGGCAGAACTATGGATATCAGCCGATATGAAACATCGCTGATGAAAGATTGGTTGTATCCTCTGGTAAATCAGTTGCGTAGGGCCGTATGAAACCGCTGAAGCGTTTGACTAATTATCTCGAATCGTGGGTTTTCCGTGAGAACCCGCAAACTCCTATCCACTTTCTAAGTAAAAGTTTTCATTTGTACCGTCACAATAAATACAAATACTAAGTGCCTCGGCGGAGCTACCGCGAAAATTGCAGCAGTGCTATTTGAGAAACAAACAAAAGAGAATTTATATAATAATGGTTTTGTAAAATATGCTCGAACGAAGAGTTGTCGGCGGTTGCTATTTAGTACTTTCCGTGTACGAGTAAATTCTATATGCTTTGGCGGGTAGAGATAGACCGGCTGCATCCGGACAAACCTGACCCATTTGGATACCGGAATAACTTCCTAGCTTAGTATATATATCGAATATATATAGTAATTAATGTTGAAAATTGACATCTGAAGGGATTTGGTTTTGATACATATGTAAAAATTTATAACTGTCATTGATGTACTCAAACTAAATTTTTAATTTAATTTTTAAAACTGTTATTGATTTATTCAGAATAAATTTATAATGTCAGGTTTTTTCTAATTTAAACTTGTATATATGTATAGGAATTAAAGTCGAATTTAACGATATTAAAATCAAATAACTTACTAGCAGTGAGTAAAACGATAAATTAATGTTTAATTTAGGTACAAAAATATTCCGGAGAGTTGGTCAAAGCCAGTCCCGAGGCCCTACAAGGACCATGTAAGTACCATTTTGCGTTCTGATTCTTTTTGATGACGATTTAACCACATTCGATGTCGTTTTTTATTTCAGAATTTTTCATTAATTTACAGGGTGTAAATTTTGTTGGAACGCGTCTACGGCGCTTGATTGGATGCTGTTGTACGATTCGATGAATAGCTTGAATATATAGTGCATGTTTAATGCTGATTGACGTGCGGCTTCACGGCTGTATTAAATCACTGCCGTTTTTTGCAAAATGTTGATTGTTTTTGCACTGAAATTGGTTCACCAGTGGCACAAAATGTTCAGTCATGCTAATATCAGTTTCCTTTAAAATTTCCAAATTTTATGCACTTAACACATTTTCCGTTCATATTCAATTTATTATTCATAAATTAATCTTAATTTCGACAAGTAACGACAAAACATGAATGATCTCGCCTTTAGTGTTCTCCCTCCTTACTCTGGGTCTGACCTGACCCAGTATTTTGGAGGATGTTCGGAAATCTTCGGATAAGTTATTTGTTATAGGATTTTGTTGACAGTGCACTCAGCCTAAAGCCTAGACCCTCGGGTCGGTGTGGACAGTGTGGTCACAACACTAAGGTATTTACTTTCGGTTAGGAATTTTGTTATGTCTTGTCATTCTTGGCAACAAACGAGTTTACGAACTATGTTATTTTATATAATTGATTTAGTTATAATAGTTTATTTTGTTTTTAGGGTAATCTCAAGCATTGGCTTCAAGACCCTGATTGTCGCGATCAGTTTGCCGTTTTATTCGAGGCCGGTGATAAAGTGGCAATTTTTTTGAACAACGCTTCTGCCGAACCATTGTTGTTGGTGCAGAAAGAGGTAAGCCAATTCCGAGATTTAGGTGCCACTGCGAGGGACCCAGCAGTTTTAATGTACGAATTTTGTATGCAAGGACGAATGTCCCATAGTGCTGTTGCCACCATTTTGTCACTCTAGTTGACCTGATATCTTGGCCAATGTAACCTTTCGAGGCGGAAGCGAAATGCTTGCCTTGTCGTTCTCATTATAATAAGCTTTAGTCTAAGGTAAGGTCTCTAAAGGAGTCATATACTAAGCCTAAGTCTGAGTGGGTGGGCTGTCGCCCCGGAACCCCCGCACTAAGCTTTTCCTTTTTCTATCGTTATAACGTCCGGCCCCTAAAGGTGACATCGGGCTAGACCTTGGATGATCGGTATAAATGATTATACATGGTGTTGAATTTTGTGTTTTCGAATTTATGCAGGACGTCAGTTCCAGCACGCGACGAAATGAAAAGATAGCACGTAATATTGGGTCATCTATTTTTGGACGACCCAACTTTACCTCACGTTTTATTAATCATTAATTTAAAATTTTTAGCCCGTTTTGAGGTAAAGCATTGCCTCTGCGTGAGGAAGTAATCAATTATTGAACCATCTAACTATGTTTTTGCATTTTTAGACCTGGACAACATCAACTATCCGATGGTCACCCCTCGGAACTTATATAGCAACTTTTCACGATCAGGGTCTAGCGTTGTGGGGCGGCGAAGCATTTAGTCAGATTATTCGATTTCCTCACGCCAGCGTGGAATATATTGATTTCTCGCCGTGTGAACAGTGAGTTTATTTGAACCATAGTTAAATTAATACTTTAGGATTTTGAGAGTGATTCAATAGTGTTCCTATAATGTCAGCTAAATAAGTTTTGACTTGAGGTCGTCGGACAAACACATATATGCTAGATGCCGCGTTGGGGCAGTTGCGTTCATTACAATTGTTTCTAAATTCGATACCAGGGCAAACCATGAATAGTAATTAGGTACAGATAAACGGATATAAACTCGATTCATTCTTAAAAATAATTCATAGGAGCAACTAAAGTCATTTCTGAGTATTGATTGCAAATACAGTATATAATGGGTGTAGGCCCTGTAAATGTTTTGATTTCTCATTACTATGCCAAATCTGAATATCAGAATCAATGAACACAGTTGTATCTGCGTGTCTGAGTAGCGATGTGAACACAGTCAGAACATGATTTAAATAAAATCGACCATTCCACAGCCATTGATAAACCTAGAAATATATATATATGAATATTGGTCCGAAAATTACTTTTGGGTATCCCAACGATTGATGATGTTGAGAAAATGTCGAAAATATAGGTTGCCGTTTATGGATACACACTCAGTATTTACACCAAATTCTACATATTAGACGCCTGCTATAGTAACAACAGTAATAGCTACATGACTTTGAGTCAGAATTGATCGTTGCGGTCTGTATTTTTTCGGTTGCAATAGCCTGATAGGGTTAAATAGCCTTCCAATAGGTTTAAAGCCTGATTATATTAGGCAATATCTTGGTCACATGGGCTATTCAAGTTTTTGAACTCATAATAATTTTAGTGATTACCATTGTATAGACAGAAACGATATTTTAGATTTGATTTGGACCTAAAAGTTGTCTTTGTTTAATCTTTGTTCATAGAAAATTTGTCATATGCAGATAATGAAAGTTTTCTTAACATTGTGTGCCAATGGTTAAACGCTAGTTATTAAAAAATAGGCTATATCATATTATCAGTACGTGATTTATATATGTAGTTGTTGCAGCAAAATTCTGCAGTAGTGCAGTAACCAAGAACCGTGATAATATTTCGTACAGACTAATAATTTTATTCAGCAAAGAAAAATAAATTTAAATACTTTCTCTTTTTAAGAAAGTTTAGTGATAATGGTATTGGTCTCATGCAATGGGGCTTAATAAGCCTAGTATACATGGAAAATAATAGTCATATGTACATAACAGTTAACATAGTGTCTATAGATTGGGAACACCTGAAGACGTAGTACAAACAATTAATAGTAACTATTATCTCTTGGGTAAAGCCATAGGTGACAAAATTGGTCTTGTTTTGCGTGAAATATCGCATTCGATCGTGTGTGGCTGCTTCGGTTTGGCCTCTGTAGTATAGTGGGTTGAGGGTGATCTCTCATAGCACACTGGGCAAAAAATTTAACATGTTCTCCAAGACCCATCTGCATAAAATGCCTCATGTTCCATTTTGATTCAGATTTTCCTCAACACGCAAAGATAAAAAAATAAGTGGTGCGCAACTGCATTTTTAGTAGGATTGAGCTGATTTAATACACCAGTTACGATCCATAATAACGCCACTCTTGGCAGACTGATGTGGACTACGTTCTTAGGATCTGTGCAACTAAACGGACGGCATACAAACTTATTTTTGGATATTGTAGGTGGGTCTAAAAGTAAACAAATAAAAAATTTTCATCCTTAAACGCTTATCCTGAAAACCGAAAAAATTATTTTAGTCGGCACGTTCTTTTATTGGCTGACGTGGACTTCATTTTTAGGGTCAATACAACTAAACGGACGGCATACAACTTTATTTTCTGGCTAGTATAGATGGGTCTAAAAGTAAAATGTAAAAAAAAAATTTGTCCCCTTTAAACGCGTATCTTGAAAACAGGAGACAATTTGTTTTAGGCGACTCGTTCGTTTTATTCCAGGTTTCTAGTAACATATTCAATTCCAAAAAATCAATACGTCGAAGTTATGGATGCGCTCCGGGTATGGTCGGTTCGAACCGGACAGCTGATTCGAGCGTTTCCGGGTGGTCGGTCCTCGGTTAAACTATGGCCCTATTTCAAATGGAGCGGCGGGACTGTTGTTGGGCCGTCGAGGACGACACCTACCGCCGAGACTAAAAAATATTTTGCCCTCATCAAAAACGAACATATTAACATTTATGAAATGCCCACAGCTGCGTTGCTCGACAGAAAAGGTGTTGAGATTAGCAATATTAAGTGAGTATAATTAGTTGGCTCTTCAGTTATTATTTTTATTTGTGATGTTTCTATTTCAGTGAGAGTGTAAAATATGTAGGAAATGTCGAAGTGCAAAACTGACTATTTTTTCTTTTATCCGAGCGAACTATTGTGTTTACGAAGATATATTTCGCGTGTGAAATTTACGTTGGCTCTAATATTTCGTTTTGTTTCGCGCCCACCGAGTAGTGTTCCGTAGAGTAATGACAACTACTATTGGCATCACACTTTGGGTTCTGTTTCACCGATGCCGCCAATAGTGTTTTATACACTGTATGGGGGTGAGCAGTTGGACATTGTTTTGTGTGACATCAGTACGTTCGTTCAGGAAATGAGAAAATGTCAGCAGATACGATGAGACGAAGGATTCGATGCCACGAAATTTTGGTGTTATGCAACATTTATTGTTTAGCAGGCGAGCAATATGTCCGGCATTCTAAACCCCACAATCCAGTGTAATTCGTCAACACCTTCAAGAATTGAAAAATTATACGAGAAATTGGACTTTGTTGGTGTCACAGAATATTTTTGGGTTTAGACAGTGTCTATTAGTCGCCTGTAGTACGAGGGCAACATATATCATAGCTGCAGAAGCGCGATTTACGCGGCAGTCATATGTGCCCATTATAATGGGTGACCAGGATTTTAATCTCGATACGTCCTAGTATTTTCTATTAAACCGTTGGGCAGTACTATGAAATTAGAATTTTTGTCAAATATTGTCACTGACAGAAATAAGTGCACAAAAAACGAACACAACAACGTTCGTTTATAAACGAAAGTTAATACGTTCGTTAGCGTTTACTTTCGTTCATAAGCGAACAAAAAAAATTCGTTTTAGTATACGATTAAATTTATTTACGTTTACGTTCGTTTGTAAACGAACGTTCGTTTGCGTTTACGTTCGTTCGACTTTCATGCTCGTTTTTGTGCACTTATTCGATACCTAACAAGCTGAAGAATGAACCACTGCACATTGAACACCCCGATTATTTGGACTATTGAATTATCAGGCACAGTTTGAGTGCTCCGAATAAATCGTCATAAGAATATTTGCGTATTTAATCGCAGCATTCATATTTTAGGGATTTCGAATGGTCTCCAACAGATCCAATTCTTGCCTACTGGCAAGCCGAAAACGACCAAATTCCGGCGCGCGTGGGCATAATGGCGGTTCCTGAGAAAAAAGACCTTCGGAGCAAAAACCTATTCCTCGTTCAGGAGGCGAAAATCTACTGGAATAAAGACGGCGACTATCTTTGTGTCAAAGTGGAACGGTATTCGAAGAAAAAGACGGACAAAGATGGCGAAGTATCGTACAGTGTAAGTGTGACGTACATATAGTTTTTGTCATAGAAACGTCAAGAAGTTTTTAGTCGTGATTGTAGGCGGAATCTTGCAAAGTTTTTTTGGATCGTGTCAATTTACTCATATAAGAATGTGGAGGGGCTGAGAGAAACAAGAATGTCGTAGAGCAAAAATGTGATGCTCAAATAATTGTCACCACGGGATAAGGTGGACTTTTAGGTCTTAGGCGTAGCTTTTGGTTTTGAGGGACAAAACTTTAGGCGATCACTGGATCGGGAAACTTGACGCGATGGAGAGGGGCTGAGAGAAACAAGAATGTCGGAAAGCTAAATGTGATGTTGAAATCAGTGTGACCACGGGATAAGGTGGACTTTTAGTCTTAGGCGTAGCTTTGGTTTTGAGGGACAAAACTTTAGACGATCACTGGATGGGGAAACTAGACACGTTCTTTTATTCATGTACCACAATTATAACTTTATTAACCAACGTTGACATTGTATTGCAGTGTATTGTGTTGCACGGCTTCAAGTTTTTATGTTAAATATTGTCTGAGTTGATACGTTGACTCTATTTTCACTCAGGCAATGGCTCATCAACTGGGATATAATATATTTCTAAAATCGCATCTAACCAACCATTTCGAAACTATTTAGGGCGGAAGGGCCTTCAGCATTTTGGCGGATCGCTCAAGTCACATGCCTCCAGATAAATTTAGGATTCCCTCAGGTTAACACCGCAGCACCACCAGGTATTTTGAGTTCACATTAAAAATGATCGTCCTAACAAAATATGGTTATCACATAATTCAGTGCTATTGCATATTTAGAGTATTAAGGACAATATCGTAACTGAAATGAAGCGCGGACCTCAGAAATGCGCATTTTCATTACTTAAATACACTCTTCTCCCAGTTACTCCTGGCGATACACTATTCTACCAGTTGCCCCTGGGGATACACTCTTCTCCCAGTTACCCCTGCCCTGCGGATACACTCTTCTCCCAGTTACCCCTGCGGATATACTCTTCTCCCTAGTTATCCCTGGGGATACACTCTTTTCCCAGTTACCCCTGGGGATACACTCCTCCCAGTTACTTCTGGGATACACTCTTCTCCCAATTACCCCTGGGGATACACTCTTCTCCCAGTTACCCCTGGGGATCCACTCTTCTCCAGTTACCCTTGGGGATACACTCTTCTCCCAGTTACCCCTGGGGATACACTCCTCCCAGTTACTTCTGGGATACACTCTTCTCCCAGTTACCCCTGGCGATACACTATTCTACCAGTTACCCCTGGGGATACTCTTCTCTCAGTTACCCCTGTGGATACACTCTTCTCCCTAGTTATCCCTGGGGATACACTCCTCCCAGTTACTTCTGGGGATAGACTCTTCTCCCAGTTACCCTTGGGGATACACTCTTCTCCCGGTTACCCCTGGGGATACACTCTTCTCCAGTTACCCTTGGGGATACACTCTTCTCCCAGTTACCCCTGGGGATACACTCCTCCCAGTTACTTCTGGGATACACTCTTCTCCCAGTTACCACTGGGGATACACTCTTCTCCCAGTTACCCCTGGGGATACACTCTTCTCCCAGTTACCCCTGGGGATACACTCTTCTCCCAATTACCCCTAGGGATACACTCTTCTCCCAATTACCCCTAGGGATACACTCTTCTCCCAGTTACCCCTGGGGATACACTCTTCTTCCAGTTACCCCTGGGGATACACTCTTCTCCCAGTAACCCCTGGCGATACACTCTTCTTCCGGTTATCCCTGGGGATACACTCTTATCCCAGTTACCCGTGAGGATACACTGTTCTCCCAGTTACCCCTGGGGATACACTCCTCCCAGTTACTTCTGGGATACACTCTTCTCCCAGTTACACCTGGGGATACACTCTTCTCCCAGTTACTCCCGGGGATACACTCCTCCAAGTTACTTCTGGGATACACTCTTCTCCCAGTTACCCCTGGGGATACACTCTTCTTCCAGTTACCCCTGGGGATACACTCTTCTTCCAGTTACCCTTGGGGATACACTTTTCTCCCAGTAACCCCTGGCGATACACTCTTCTTCCGGTTATCCCTGGCGATACACTCTTATCCCAGTTACCTGTGGGGATACACTCTTCTCCCAGTTACCCCTGGCGATACACTATTCTACCAGTTACCCATGGAGATAAACTCTTCTCCAGTTACACCTGGGGATACACTCTTCTCCCAGTTACCCCTGCCGATACACTCTTCTCCCAGTTACCCCTGCCGATACACTCTTCTCCCAGTTACCCCTGGGGATACACTGTTGTCCAGTTACCCTTGGGGATACACTCTTCTCCCAGTTACCCCTGTGTATACACTCCTCCCAGTTAATTCTGGGATACACTCTTCTCCCAGTTACCCCTGGCGATACACTATTCTACCAGTTACCCCTGAGGATATACTCTTCTCCAGTTACCCCTGGGGATACACTCTTCTCCCAGTTACCCCTGCCGATACACTCTTCTCCCAGTTACCCCTGGGGATACACTGTTGTCCAGTTACCCTTGGGGATACACTCTTCTCCCAGTTACCCCTGTGGATACACTCCTCCCAGTTACTTCTGGGATACACTCTTCTCCCAGTTACCCATGGGGATACACTCTTCTCCCAGTTACCCCTGGGGATGCACTCTTCACCCAGTTACCCCTGGGGATGCACTCTTATCCCAGTTACCCGTGGGGATACACTCTTATCCCAGTTACCCGTGGGGATACACTCTTCTCCCAGTTACCCCTGGCGATACACTATTCTACCAGTTACCTCTGGAGATACACTCTTCTCCCAGTTACCCCTGGGGATACACTCTTCTCCCAGATAAAAGAAAATTCACGGTGAGTTTTTAATTTATTTGCTATTGAGCTGCTTCTGAGCACATCGTGTACGAGGAAAATTTAAATTTGTTAACGGATTAAAACAAAGTAAACCCGATAAGACTGAAAAGGGCGAGTTAATTATTAAGAATGAACTTACTGAATTATTATCTCAATAACATGTATGAATTCGTCGAAAATTTAAGTTCGTTGTGGTAGAATTAAAAATCACTGGTACCAAGAGCCGATGATAGTCGCCTCTGTTGTAGGGCGTGACACCCTTCAGCATTCTCTTACTATCGTCCACGGTACGTTGCGATCGTTTTCTACGAATTCAGATCAGGCGAACTAAATTCAGAGCTGTCCAGGTTTTCGAATCACTTTACCGGACGTCCTTTTCTTTTTCGAACCAATTTTTCAGACACCGCTTTGGTTTTCGACCTATTATTTAGATCCTCCTTTTTTCGACCAATTTTTTTCAGACCATCAGGTTTTTAACACAGTTTTTTCATAACCCAGGTTTTCAACCCAGTTTTTTCATAACCCAGGTTTTCAACCCAGTTTTTTCCGGCCCCCAAATTTTCGACGGATTTTTATGTTTTAAAATAAAACGTAGGTCGGAAAAATTGGTTCGAAAACCTGGTGGTCTGGATTCGGTGGTCCAAGAATATGGGTAGGGTGGGTCATGTTATGGATCATCTTGGTAAGTCGAAATTGACAGAGAAGTATCGCACGCGATAGTAAGATAAAGCTGATGAGTGTCACAATCTTCAGCAGAGTCGTCTATCATCGGCAGTTGCCAGTACTGAAGATGTGGTGTCTATTCCAATTCATGTATGCCGCCATTCGGCTAACTAACATCAAACTATGACGATTTATACCGAATGAAAATCTATACACTGCTTCGTCGTTGGTATTCGTACCGTGCTACCGGGTACTGTTTGTTAAAATCTATTGAAAAATGATCTGGTTCCTTCGTTTAGCTTTAATGAGACATAAATTACCACCGATCTTCTGAATGTAATATCATTTTTGTGCTTTATATTGTTCACTATTTTCAGGGCTCAACATATCAACTAGAAATGTTTGCAATGCGCGACAAAGAAATCCCGAACGATACGCTTGAACTAAAAGGTAAATGGGTTGAAGCTATTTTGTTGTTGCGAAATATTGTTTGCAGCGATGGCGCTGTTTGAAAATTTTGATAAAATGGTTGCATATTGTGGGTTCCGGCAGGATCGCCCAAATATGAGTTGCAAATGCGCGGCCATTTGCTACCCTATGAAAGGGTATGGGGTACCCCAAATAGGTGTCGCAGGTAAAACATTAAATATTTTCGTAGTTTATTCAAATACGGCCTTCTATACAAATGATAACAGCCTGAAATGAAATTCATCGGGTCACTAGCCTAACTTTGGTAATTTGGTGTCAAAATTAATTGTTAATATTATTATTATTATTATTATTATTAAATTTCCATTGTCAACACTACATTTTTCGTTGTCGTCCAAAATATGTCGTAGTTGAATATTGTTTAGTTAAGTGGTCGCGTTTTAAGGGATGATATTGGTGTTCACCGATAGTGCTTCTCCTCCTATTCTAGAAGCCTAGCTGTTCCGGCTACCTGAAAGCCAAGCTTTGGAATTAAAATAAATGCTATATTATTTTAGAACCATAATTGTGTAATCAACAGTATTTGGGATGACGTTTCATTTTGATTGACCTCGGTAGATATTCGGGGTGGCATTAGATTTTTGATTGCGATACTGTTTTAGAACTATAATTATTGTGGCATCAACCATTTTCAGGAATGACGTTTCGTTTTGATTGACCTCAGTAGTTATTCGGGGTAGCATTAGATTTTTGATTGCGATACTATTTTAGAACTATAATTATTGTGGCATCAACGATTTTCAGGGATGACGTTTCATTTTGATTGACCTCAGTAGTTATTCGGGGTGGCATTAGATTTTTGATTGCGATACTGTTTTAGAATTATAATGATTGTGGCATCATCGTTTTTCAGGGATGACGTTTCATTTTGATTGACCTCAGTAGTTATTCGGGGTGGCATTAGATGTTTAATTGCCCTTTGTTAGGTATTGGGTAATTTATAACTAAATAAACACATTATTCATTTTCATATTTACGTATTTCAGAACCAATCAAGGCCTTCTCGTGGGAGCCGAAAGGCCATAAATTTATCATTATTCACGGCGAGATTCGTAATAGCATCAGTATTTACCAAATGAAAAATGGTATCAACTTGCTCAGTAAGCGTGCGGTTTTTTGTTGTATTGTTCGATTGAAGCTTTTTCTTTTGGGGTCGAGTGGGTATGATGGCCCATTAATGGAATTTGGTGCATTAGCATTAAATTGTGTTGTCCTTTTAAGTAGAATTAGTTCTTGAGTTTTTGTACTATTTTCTGTGTTTCGTTGGTTGATTCTGTATAACCTGTGACGATTTTGATCACCATTGCGATGTACGGATTTCGGGTATCCTGGACACATATTGGTTCGCCGTTTGCGTGCACTCCTTGTCTTACACAGCCCTCAACACCACCCCACCCCTATCAGAAATTACTTTTGGATTTGGAACGAGCTTCGCGCAAAATTCGAATACTTTTAGGGTTGCTTGAACAGCAGGAAACAGCACAATATTTCGAATGAGTGCCAAATTATAGTCCTAACGGATTTCGTTGATTACTGTTACCAAGAGTGCACTATTGAATAGTATCACACTTCCCTGCACTCACCCGTAAGCCCGTTTTTGATGATACGGGCGTTTTCGGTCTGACCCCCCAGTTTTAGGGGGTCGAAATGCACCAACCCCTCCACGAGTTTCTCGAGGGGGGTAGCTCGTACCCCCACTTTTTTTGGGGGGTACGTCGAACCCCCCAATTTCTGGGGGATCGGTTCATAAGCAGCTACTGGTTCAACCGACCCACCCCAGAAATTGGGTGGTCAGACCTACCCCCCAAAAACTGGGGGGGTCCAAGCGACCCTCCTCAGAAACTCGTGAGGGGGGGGGTCGGCGCATCGGGGGTCAAACTGAAAACACCCATATCATCACACACGGGCGAACATTAGAGTGCGGCGAAGTGTCACTCTTGCTGTTACTAACAGTTTTTGTTATGTAAAGGCTATTTTTTTCATTCATACGTTAGATCACGTTTTACATGTACCTTCGAGTACTGTTCCGTCTAACAGGACTTCTAAGACATTTTAGTACAAGTATATAAGGATGTTCTGGGCGAAAAAAAGACAGGTATCGAGCGAACATCGAACATGTCTTGAGCCAACGTAGACCAGGTGTGATTGGGAAAATTGATTAAATATTATTTTAAAATGGTGAACGTTGTGTAATCTCAATTATGCATTTGGGATTGGCGCTGTGAAACGAAAAATTGCTAAACCGAACTGGGCTCTCTAAATTGGGGGTGGGGGTGGCTGGCATTTTCAAGTGAGCGACGATTTTCAGGGGCACGATCCGTTTTAAATCTACTTTCGGCTTGAATTTTAGAATGTTTAATGTTAAACGCGTAAACTTATCGCTAATCTGGTTGATGTGAACAGTTAGTGTGGTTGTATGGTTGTGGCAACTCGATTAAAGTTCATTTCACTTGGTGAAATCAAATCCATTAAATGTGAAATTCATATCAGTTTTCTTTAAGAAACCGGGATCAAATCGAGTCTATTAGAATGCAGTAAAATACGTGTGATTTTAAAATAAGAAATGGAATTGATTTCATCTTTCATTTTTACCGTATCGCTTTACTAATCGTAGTTCCAGCATTAATTGTGCTCAGTTTGTTACAACTTATGTCGACATACTCATACGTTAATATATGAGTTGGTACACAACTAATAATGTAGGATTTGTTCGCCATACAATAATTGCTCGTATTTGGGTCAATTTATTTGCAAAGTGGAGCAAATGAATGTCACACAATAAGAATTGTATGAAATTACTATCGTACAAATTGTAAGAGAGTCACGGATAATGAAGAAAATTTTCTAATTTTGCCAAAAATTGGGAATTAAGTGTAATTAGTTAGTACAGCTGGAAGTGTTTAAGCCAACTCTTTTTTGTACCTTTGTCCTTTTCCATATTTTCAGTATCGGCTACCGAAACACGATTTGTAACAAATATTCTCTTATAATAATTCGTCACTGATTTGAGCAAAACCTTATGTAGTGTATTAGGTCGAAATTTAGATATGAGATCCTATGCGTTTCCTCGTTTGATAGTCTTTGTTTTGAGCAAAAGTCTGATGTCGTACGATGCTTCTATCAAGAGATATAAAGAAAAAAGCAAATGCCTTATTGATTGGCTGGTCACGCAAAAGGCGTAGCTGTACCTATGCTTCACTACGCAATCTCGCTAGAGTTACTAGTTATCATGAATTACGATTATGTTGCACTTCAAATAAAACAGCGAAAATATGTAAGACCAGTGATTAGTTTGCGTTAGCAAAAAACTATTCCGCACTTCACTGCTATGTAAATTGGTGATGCTATTCCAATTATTTGTTAAGCGTTGACAGATGAAATTAATTATTGTTGCTTTTGTATTTAGCGTAACGTTTAAAACTCACTCTTGACACATTTCTTTCTTGGCTGGAATCTGGGATAGTTTCCTTTTTAACACTGGCAGGCGATGTAATTGTCACCAATTTTCTTCCGACCCCTGGAATCGATACATAATCAACACGTCTTTTGCTTTTGGATCAAAGTAGGTAGGACACATAACTGGTCGTAGGTCTTGCAGAGATAGCTCTTCGTGATCTATATATATTTTTAATGGTCTGCAATAATTGATGTATATACTCTACCAGCTAGATAGAGTCGCCAATCGTTCGACATATGCTGGCTATATGCTCTATCGAAAGACAACAGTAATTTCTGGCGTGTACTTTATATTTCATTAAGTTATAAGATATAGAAAGGGTCGGAACTATGCAGAGAAGATTCAGATGTAAATCGTTGTTCATTTTGTTTCATTGATTTCAGAAACGTTTGAAGCGAAAAATAATCTAAATTCCATATTCTGGGCTCCAAGCGGTGTCTATTGTGTTGTCACCGGATTAAAAATGTAAGTTGACTTTGCGATATGCGGATTTAGCAAGCTATTGTTATAATTACAATAGTTGTATTATCGCTCAATGGCTTCCGTTTTCGTTTGCTAACGCCGAATCGTCAACGGAAAAGCATTGTTTTCCGAACAGAAGCTAAAAAATGTTGAACCGCACACATATTTTGTTTTCGATGTATTCAATTTAAAATGTTTTTAAATGTCAAAAATTGTTTTTAAAATGTTTAAATTGTAAAAAAAATTTTAAATGTACATGTAAATTCTCAAATCGCAGTTGGCGAATTTTTTCATAAACTAATATTAAAATGTCAGAATAATTATAGTCAGTGCGGTCAAGAATTGTTTCCTCGAGGCAATCTGAATGTTGACAAACTATTGGGGAATGCAGAGATTCGCAAAAGGGGAAACAAGGGCCGTCTTCCGTATCATATTTTAGTCTTTGTATGTTTGGCTTCCACTTGGCGTTCGTTGTATTATGATTTTATTGAGACTCGACTCCGTCAGATTATCTTCCATTTATACGGCACAGGTTACTAAATTATCATTTGAAATTGGTTCCCAAGACTCTGTACGTGGCAGATAATAATGTCGGTGATATTTTTTCAGAACGGAATTGGTTTTACATTCTGGTTATGCGAATTTCGGTACGCTATCGTATGTATATCAAATACAGCTGCAGCAATGGATGGAAATAAGTGAAAAACATTGGATCAAAATGGGACAGATTTCGATAAAACAAAATTCTGATAGATTGCGATATCGATCGTTTTCGATTGCAGTTATTTTTGGCCTGTGCTTTACAGCCACAATTCATAATATTTCATATGAGTGTCTTGCTGGCTATTAATCAAACAGGTTTGAGGGTATATCGGCTGGCAAACTAATGCAGACATAACCGTCGGGAGCCAGGTCAGCTAGTTAAAAGGAAATTTAATAATGTTAGTGGCATGTTTCCACCATTCGTACATTGCTGTGGTCAAAATCAATATCAGTTTTTGTTGTATTAAGGAGTTCGTCGTCGGGTCCGCTGCTATTTCTCGATACGAACGAGCTGTCGATTCTCAATACTCAAGAACACACCGGGCTCACCGGTGTGGAATGGGATCCGACTGGACGCTACGTCATGACGTCTGTTAGCATGCACGGAGGCAAGGTAAGTCAACGGTTGGTGTTACATTGTGTGACGCCTATTTGGCTTAAAGGGGGTATTGGGGTCTAACGGTGTTTTGGGACGTGTAGAACTCGTAAATATCGTAATCCGTTTCTGTTAGGGTCTGGGATATGGCTCCTCTATGTATATACTAAATGCCACTACTGCACCTTATTACTTTTTTCATTCTATTTAATTTATTCTTGGCTCTCTAAATGACTCTCTAGCTAGGTTTAAGGGAAGCCTGTGGTCCGTTTGTGTTGTACAACAGCCCATATTTGCACGCCGGCGCTGCTCACTTCCACGTTTTTAACAAGCGCATTATGGTAATACGCAAAACGATGTCTTGAAGTGTAGTTGTTTTTTTTCTATTTCAGGGTGACTTCGGCTATATTCAATGGAATTTTCAAGGTCAACTCCGAATGCGCTTCCCAACCGATAAATTTATTTCGCTTAGTTGGCGGCCACGACCACCGTCGTTACTAAGCGATGCTCAAAAACGAGTTAGTCTTTTTTATAAGCTTTTGTATTATTATTTTTGTTTTTTTACTTAATATTTTTAGTTACTTATTGGAAGTATGTTGGCTTTTGAAAGAATTTGCCATTTTTTTCATAAAATATGGAATGTAAAATAGTAATTGTGGTGATGTCTTTTTAATTGCTTGAATTGTGACTTATAAAATTTTTTTGTTAAAGCGCGTTTTTCTAGGATAATATTTCTATTTGGCCTGTCCACCGTGGAGTGGGGGGACCCCCACTTTCCAGATCCCCATGTCCGTCCCTCCCGCTCGGCGGAAACCCCTATGTTAAACTAATCCCAAAAATTTTTTTATGTCAAAAAATTTATGTTTTTTGTTTCCAAATTGTTTTTTAAACATTAATTACCACTATTTATAATACTAAAATATCGTTTTTAACTTGAAAATACATTTACGGTAGTAAAACTGTATGAAAATATGGAAAAATTTAGTATTTTTAAACAAAATCTATCCCCAACCCCACTTTTAATTTTCCCCCGAGATTGAACATGAGACCCCGCGAAGTTCCCCCACTTTTCGAATGGCTGTGGACAGGCCAGTCTATGATAATATGATATTAATAATATAATAGGATAATATTAATTTCTCTAATAAATGGATGAATGAGATTATTTACACAAATTCTTCATATTGCTGTATTTTGAGACAACGAAAGAAGCTGTCGAAAATTCACTGAAAATGATTAAGAAGCAAATTCTCTTGTTTGTTAACGATGCTCATTTTATTTTCTTGGTGTTTATGAATGCACAGTTTGAAAAAAATAGGTTTAACGTGCCAATTATTACTAATGTTGTAATTTTGAATTTCAGGATATCAAGAAAAATATGAAAAAATATTCTGCTATTTTCGACGAAAAAGACCGCCAGTCGCACTCGAGGATTTCCAAGGTAAGTGATTGACTTATAAGTAATTCATAAGTGTCGATGAGGCGATAGGGGGATTTCGCACCCCTAAGGATCGGACCCCTCTCCTCAAGCCATATTTACAACGCCGGGCGACGAAGGGCGCTGGAAATTTTAGCAAAAAAATGTGAAATCTGCAAAAATTAGGGTCTATCCACTGCGGAATTCTCCGCCGACAGTTTACTTTCCTAAGCTGACAACCTTCGATATCTATGGAGTAATTAATCACAGACATAGCGAACCGTGTTATATTTGGCATCTTCAGATGAGGGAGGCTACACTCGGGCAGTTTGACTTCCCAGTTCATGTGCCATCAGGTGCTTTCGAGAGTTGGATTATACGTCCTAGTAATATGATATAAGGCTAACACTATACGATCGCTGCAATGTCTTCATTAAACACATTAGAGGCTCTAAGCAATATTTAAGGATAACAACAGTGGTTCTGACCGCCAGCAACCGTTAAACGAACGACTAAGTCGCTCAGGCTCAGATTTTCGGAACGCTTTGTATTCTTGACCAACCGGCATCTGCTTAGTATTGATATTGCGTCGGCAACTCTTCTAATACGTAATAGCATTTCCAAAACCTTAGTTTTGCCACTGTTGTTTTAGCATTTATTATAATGTTATAACTTTTGAATGAGGCGTCAGATTTTCATGTCCTGGTCGTATACGCCAGCCCGCTGTCAGTTCCTTACAGGGTTATGTATGGAGCCGTATTCAGCAGGGCTTCCAACCGTATTGAATTCAGCGTGATGTTGATAACGCTACCTTCATTTCAGAGCATCTAATTCGGGTCTCTCCATGGAGGGGAGACGGTGCGTCCAGCATTTCGCCGGTTTCTTCCAGGTCATGCCTCCTAGTACATTTTGTCTTCTCCTAGCTCAACCACCTTGCACCCCCCAGATATTTTGAGGTGACATCAGGAATCGTTCTAACAAAACAGTTCTAAAGAAATTCAATTCTATTGCCTATGTTTCGACTATTCATGACAAGTAATACTGAGTAAAATCGAGCGCGGCATCCAGAAATACACATCTTCATTAAGTAAATAATAATTATGCAACAAAACAACCATAAAGTGTTGTAAATGGTTCAGAAAATAACAAAAATACAATTAAAACCATATCGCCCCCAAGTTCACCTCTGAGGTACTGCTTTTCACCAGTAATCTGGGAGAAATTCGCCCGGGTATTTCCAGTCCAACTTGTTGGTTGAATATGGGGCCTCGCGAAAAATGTTGGTTCTGTGGTGAGGCCAGTGGTTATTTTTTCCAATATGTAAATGTAAAGCCTGGCGTGTCAACTTGTAAGGTTCTCTTGTATAATTTACTACCGCGTGTCTAGTTATTAGGACCAATTTATCTCTGTTTCGACTAATGTTTATTTTTGTTTGTTTTCGTAGGAAATACTGGATCGTCGAAAAGAACTCAAATCGACATTCAACAACTGGCGTGATAGGTTGGCTTCACGTGCCGATGAAATACGCGACGAACGCATTGAACTTCGAGGTGAGTTGACTGCAGGCTACGTATTGCTTTATAATTCAATTTTAAGTCGGCAACTCAAATCGACATTCAACAACTGGCGTGATAGGTTGGCTTCATGTGCCGATGAGATACGCGCCGAACGCATTGAACTACGAGGTTAGTTGACTGCAGGCTACGTATTGCTTTATAATTAAATTTTAAGTTGGCAACTCAAGTCGACATTCAACAACTGGCGTGATAGGTTGGCTTCACGTGCCGATGAAATACGCGACGAACGCATTGAACTTCGAGGTGAGTTGACTGCAGGCTACGTATTGCTTTATAATTAAATGTTAAGTCGGCAACTTAGTAAGACGTTTTTATATTTAGACGTTAACTTAGTGTAGGCAAAGTGTACCGGCTGAGCATTTCAAATTGATTGATCTTTAAGAACCCGCAAAGCGATGGTTGAATGTTTGCCCACGACATTACTTTTCCACAAATCGTTAACGATACTATATATTGATGTCTAGCTTATTGCGGGCGCTATGATAAAGTGTGTGTAGCGGTATGATAAAAAAGCAAAGCGGAATTTCGCTTTATTTGTCCGTTTAAAAAGGGGTTGTTTTTTGACTGAGTTAATTTAATTTCATTTTACGCACCAAAACTGACATTAAACTCACCGAAATGTATTCCCAATTACTGTACGTTGTGCTGGCCTCTCCATTCGCAAAAATTTTGCCGGGGGGGGCACATTTGCTCCCCCCCCCGACCCCCTCACTTTGGAGAGGCCGGAGCTGTGGGCCTTATATTATTTTATTATTCCGAACTACCGTCTTGCTAGTAGTTGGGCCTTATCATTGCACTAAATTCGGTGATACTCATAACTTACCAAGGGCTGCTCGGAACAATATCGGAGAAAGCTCAAATTTTTTTAGGGAGGGAGGGGGTTGGGGCTTGGATTACTCTCTCCACATCTTCACCTACGGTCACTATAAAACCCGATTTTCAAATATTTACGTTGTAAAATATGTAAATTTGCTGCTTTTGATTTCATCTTCTGTAAATCTTGTAGAAATTCACATGTAGTTTTCATATGTAGGGGCATAAAAACCTTTGCTCCCATTTCCCTTGCTGCCAATCCGCGACAAAACAACCCATCTTTTCAGGCCTAAATTTCAAATTCTTTGGATCTCATCAAGTACTTGTTTCTTCCACTTGGCCTTAAAAATTTATTGGCTCACATTTTGATACACATCTATTCGGGACACTACAATTTTAGTAGTTAACGTTATAAAAATTAATTTAATAATTTCAAGGAGTCAGTACGGTAGTTGGGATCTCGCCACTCGTGACTCTTAGTATTTAATTTCAGTCAATTTTTTATTACTCTTTTGACAAATCTGGGATTATTTTAAGTGAATTTAAAATCAGTTTTGCCTGAAATATGATAGTAAGTCGACTCAATAAAATATCACACATGATATTTATATTCGGGTTTGCTTGATTTATCTTGTTTATCAGCTTTGTCAAACAACGTGATTTTGAATTCACGTAACATAATGTATTTTCACTGAATTTGATTTCAGTTTTGACAAATGAATTTAAATTGACTGCAATCAAATTTATTTAGGTGAATTAAAATCATGTTTGATGGAACCTAAATCGACCAATGAAGCGCGATTCAGCTTCACGTTTTGCCATATGGCATCACACGTTTTACCGTAGTTCCCGCATACAGATGTGTACTGTGATTTTGATAAAAAAACACGGATTTGACCGTAGTTGGCAATAGTCGACCTGCTTAATTTGTACATTCCTAGGCATATTTTGTTTTAGAAATTGTATAGTTTTTAGACAATTAATAATTAATTCGACTAAAAATTTGGGATTACATTGTGTCGTTATTGCTTTGCGTGCTTCATTATGCTGTAATTTTTTGACTATTCTTTCTCTTAAAATTTTGCTAGAAAAATATTGAACCGGAAGGGCATTGGTTACTGTAGAGATCATTGATTTTGTCCGGACACGTATATGAAGCGGGAGCATCTTTCAATGTTTCAAGCGGTTGCTTGTAAATCAAGAAATTGTCAAGGTTCATTGTTTTAATGCAAAGCGCTAAATTAGAAGTGTATGATTCGACGTAAAAACACTGCGAAAAATTTTATATAATAAATCATTTGATACGGGGTTTAGTATATTTTTTTGTAATTACTGAAATGCTTTACGAAATGGAACCAATAATATTTAGGAAGGTTCGGTGCGTTTATGGTGTTAGAATAATATGTTCAGAGTCGTCCGAGAACCGCCACACATTACCGTGAATGAGTAAAGTTTGGTTTTAGGGAAGATTTCTATATGCGTTTCTACAATTTTTTGAAGTATTTCAAGCTGTTTACTATTTTAATCGTGGCCAGAAATAAGTGCAATCGAAACCGAACCAAATTGCAAATGATCGGAATTTCGTATATTCACAGTCGGTCGAAGTTTTGTTTAATAATTGAAAATAATCGAAATTTTATAAATTTGAATTTTATTTAATTGCGCTAAAATCGAAATTTCGTTTAATCGAAATTTCGATGGATTATTTTGCACTGATTTCTGGCCGCGACTGTACAACTACAAGTAATAAACATCATTAAACATCGCCAAGGACCATTTTCCAAATTTTCTTGCTTCGTGCGCTTGCGACTAAAGTGTGTTGGCAAATGTTAGGAAACCGTGTTGTAGAATCTGTATTTTTGACCATTTTATGTCATGTTAACTACTAATCTAAAATCACATTTTTTACTTCACGATAGTAAAAACACTTTCGAGGTCCAAGCTGCGTGCGAGCATCGAGTGAGCGATATTGGTGACTACAGTGTTCACAAAATAATAATGATTTGAAATATATTTTTTTTCAGGTCTGGACGACGAAGTTTCGTTGGACGACGGTGATATGGACGTTGAAGAAATTGAATTTATGATTGAAGAATTAGAAGAACCGTATAACGAGTAGTCCCGTCATTTGAATTATCCTTATTTTAATTCTTGTTTTTTTTTTGGAAACAAATATTTTCTAGAATTATCACTACTAACTGCTTGTGGGCTAAAGTTAATCAATATTATTGGCTAATTATAATTATTATAGTACTTTTTTGAAAATAATATTTGGTTTTCAGGCACATTGGTTTTTTTTGCATTTTCTGTTCAATTTCCCAGTGTGTGATATTTCCTACGGAAATTTCCTTCTGGTTTGGTGTGTTTGTGCGGTTTTGTTTGCGACTAGTTTATTGCGGCGATAAAGTTGTATTTTGGTTATCATTATCGACGCCATTTTGTGTCCTCTATTTTGACATACTGTTTCAATATTACTATTGACGTTTCTGTGTGTTATGTCGTTTAGTAGTTTACTGATAAATAATAATAATTGCATTACAGCAACAATTATTGTTATTGTAATTAGGGTTCGTTGCGAGCGTATCAACCACAGCAGCTGCGCTTCAGCCGGTTCCGCGATGCGCTCTACTAATTATTGTAGATCGCATTCGCGTAGTCAGCGAAAGCAGCGGTTGTGCACTGTTTATGATTACCGTTGCGCACGGCTAGTGGCAAGGCGACGCAATCGAATTGCAGCTATTGCAGTTGTGAAACGTACTTTATGCATCGAAAATAATTATTATTGCAACTACCCGTGTGGATGTAATAATAGTTATTTTCAATGCTATACGTGGATGGTCTGCGGTAAGCAGTTCGATTGCGCGGCCGTTAAGTGGCAGCAGCAGTCCGGTTTGCCGTGTGCACGAGCCCATCGCAATATGATTGTCGTCGAAATCCGACCCACTATCTCCCGAACGGAACGGGTCCGAACAAAGTTGTTGTTGTTGATTTACAGGTGCGAATCGGGTGGCTCTAGTTATACCGGCGTTGTTTTTGTGGTTGTTATATTTTGTGCTTTTAACTGTCATGAGTGTTGTCACAAAAAATGTTGGTGGTGGCGTGGTGCTTCGTCGCTTCGATTTTATAGCTTAGTGTCATTGCCTTCGTTGTCCTACTTGTGTTTGTGGTACTACTATAGTTGTTGTGGGCCGTTGTGGACGATAAAACATTCATCCCTAAAGAGACCTAGTTTTGAGCGATGGCGATTAGGTGAGGAGTTATTTGTGACAACCTTACCATCTTTGGTTCCATTGAGATTAGTAGTAGTTGCTGTTATTGTTTGTGAAATTTTATTTCGCCAAATTCAGGCGCTAATAAGTATATTGTTCATATGGTGGATACGCGGTTGGGTTAGGTTAGGTCGATCAATAATTTTGGGCTCAGTATTGATAAATTGTTGCAAATTAGCGCCTATTAGCGTACAAAAGATTTCGTCACATACTGCCAATGATTCGTGGTTATTTATTCAGGAAGTCGACGTCGCGAAATGAAAATTCTGAGTTTTAAGCGAGAATCGAACTAATCATGAAACTAGCGTAGAATTTTACCTCCAGATATTATCCCTCAGTTTTTTGAATAAAATATGTAAGGATCAAGCTCAATCGGAAAAGTAGTTATTGTAAAGTTAAAAAAAACGTCAAAACATTATCTCTTACACCGTTCGACAGTAAAAAATATATCTTATCGAAAGATGTTTTCACATTGCATCCGAGCCAATCCGAATTGTGTGCACATTGAATCCGATCATATAAGACTGAATTCTATACCCACCGTATGCGTGAATATAATATGCGATTTCGAATCGGATGCAGTGTGCACACTACGTAAAATATACATGCGATTCTGATCAACGGCATTATTTTCGGCGAGTAATTTACAATGAATTACATTGGTCGCCGTCGCATACAGCAAATGAAAGATTGTAATGAGCTATAGCCTGTGCCAGGTATCCATCCGTAATGCGGCGTTCACGTTATAATGTCTCCAACATTTGGAACCTATGTATGCATAGCCTCGACAAGATCATTTTGTAGTTACTACCATGTTTTTAATAAATAATAATAAGCGATTTCATTTCGCTATGATGGTTTAGAAATTATGATAATGTGTGCACGTTGGGCCCCAAGCGAGTACTAATCATTTTCACAAGAAAATCTAACTTAGTACTTTAAATCTAAACCGCGTTTACGACATTTTCCTCTTTAATTTAGAAAAAAACAGTATCAGTTCAGAGATTGTTTCTCAACGCACACATTATAATAATGTCTGCGTTGGGCCCCAAGCGAGTACTAATCATTTTCACAAGAAAATCTAACTTAGTGCTTTAAATCTAAACCGCGTTTACGACATTTTCCTCTTTAATTTAGAAAAAAACAGTATCAGTTCAGAGATTGTTTCTCAACGCACACATTATAATAATGTCTGCGTTGGGCCCCAAGCGAGTACCAATCATTTTCACAAGAAAATCTAACTTAGTGCTTTAAATCTAAACCGCGTTTACGATATTTTCCTCTTTAATTTAGAAAAAAACAGTATCAGTTCAGAGATTGTTTCTCAACGCACACATTATAATAATGTCTGCGTTGGGCCCCAAGCGAGTAGTAATCATTTTCACAAGAAAATCTAACTTAGTGCTTTAAATCTAAACCGCGTTTACGACATTTTCCTCTTTAATTTAGAAAAAAACAGTATCAGTTCAGAGATTGTTTCTCAACGCACACATTATAATAATGTCTGCGTTGGGCCCCAAGCGAGTAGTAATCATTTTCACAAGAAAATCTAACTTAGTGCTTTAAATCTAAACCGCGTTTACGACATTTTCCTCTTTAATTTAGAAAAAAACAGTATCAGTTCAGAGATTGTTTCTCAACGCACACATTATAATAATGTCTGCGTTGGGCCCCGAGCGAGTACCAATCATTTTCACAAGAAAATCTAACTTAGTGCTTAAAATCTAAACCGTGTTTACGACATTTTCCTCTTGAGTCAGCTATTATTAACTGGGACTAATTAAGTTGTGTTTAATTTAGAAAAAGTATCATTTCAGAGATTGATTCTCAACGCACACATTATATAAGATTTCATTGTTGATGTATACATAGGAATATGTTGACATAAATGTATTGGTTTGGATTGGCACTAAAAATTCTGTTACTATTATATAAAGTTAATGCTTGGTTCCCAATCCACACAGTCATATGTACGCGATGCGATGTGATTGTTGAAATATTATTTTCTAACGTAATTTTAGGTGCTTGTGACAGCTCTATGTTTGAATATATACAGGTTTAAAATGTTTCAAACCGAAGCCGACTGAAATGTTAATGTATGAGTAAACTTACGCTGCGTCCCCTACCATCCCCTTTTGACACTATGTATAAAACGCTGTTAGCGAACAAAAAGTTCAGTGCAATAGTCAATTCCAAATTCAAAAATTGCCGTTTGCGAACGCAAAGCGACTGATTGCAATACGGTGTAATTTCTGTTCGCTAACACAATGCACCCATTTGCTATTTGGCCACAAATTCGTTCCACAACGCACATTGGGGCAACTAGCATTCCTCATTTATTCGTTACGCTAACACATTTCGTATTATTGATAATACGTGCAGTTTACGAAATTAACATGTGATGTGCAGTGTTTTAAATACTAAACGGACGGATTTTCGTTCGATAAAAATAAAAATTTTCCAGTTCAGATACCAAACGGTCATAACTCTGTTACTTAATGTTTTTGAAGTAACTGTTAATAGGGCAATTTTTGTTATTTAACATTTTGGACGCGTTGCCCCAAACCCCAATATGTTCTCTGTTATGTTGACGGGTGGCTGGTATACCGAACAAGCGATCGCCAATCGCTAATGACACAAGGGGATTGTAGGGGGCGCACCATAAGTTTCATGCGTAAGTCCAAGAATGTCTATGCGATTTGTAAAAATATTGAGTGAAATATTTAAGATTTTCTGTTTTGACATTACTAGCGGTCCGTAATTATTATATTGCTGTTGGTACCATAAAAATTGTACGACTGTTTGATGCGGTTTGTCATTCCACGAAACGATTCTTCGTTTGTTGACAGCGTTTTAAATACTTTAAATACTTGGGCATATAACACGACGGATTAATACGAACATCATATGTCAAAAAACGTCCACAGCTTTTCAGCTGTCCTGTTCGGGCTGGTACTTTGGAGAACTAAGATTATACCGCTGTGTTTAGAGCTTTCACCGGTTCATCTTCAATTGCTTAAAACGTGTGAAATATCCGGTATTCCGACACCGGACACTTCACCGTGATTCAACGGTTACCGGTATTCCTTTGATGCTCTTTTATTATTTGATAGTAGCGCGGGCTCATTTTCAAAGAATCCGCAATACAGGGGTTGGTAAGGCAGATACAGTGGCAAGCTGGACTACTATCTCTTGTTCCGCTTTCCATATCCGTTTTCTTTGTATACAAATATTCAAATTATATAATAATTATTGTTGTTTATATTTTAATGCATTGCTAAGTGGGGTATATTTTGGAAACGTAGAAATTTTAAAGAACTAACAATTTTCAACCAAGTTTATAAAATTGTCGTAGTAATACAATAATAATTATTGTTAATAACCTACAGTTTTCAAGGAAATACTCTTTTCGTAGCTTTAGAAAACTAATTTCAGTAGGGTCTTTAGGGGTGTGGGCAGGGAATAACCGGAACCGGAACCGTCCATTTAAACCGGATCCGGAACCGGAACCTGGTCTTCGAAATTTATATATAGTAAAACAGATGATGGAAGAAATGAAGGTATAGTGGATTTAAAATGCATTAAAATAACTTTTACATTAAAGTTAATGTATTGCGATTGTATTATTGCCTTTTTGAAACTTTAAAGAGACCGAGGAAGCTAATAATGTTTATTTATCGATCAAATATGCCGGTTTTTAGACATTCAGAGCAAAAAATGTCTTTCACTATACACCATTGCGTATACTGCGTCAAATCGAATGTGCTTGCAAACCTTGGAGCGTAGAATACACACTTTCGCTCTGCCTCCAGTCGCCTCCCTTTACTACACATACGTTTGTTGCATGTTCTTCTGTAGGAAACTTAAAATTATTGGTTTATATGATTCTAAGAGAAAATAATAGATAGAAGGTAATTTTCTAATCAGTGGTCAGAGACACTGTTTAGGCTATCGTTGGACAAACAGTGCCCGTCAGTTAGATCATAATGATGATAACTTTATAATCAGAATGCTATAAATGAGACACACTGTGATGCTGCTCGCACAGTTTCAATAAATACAGTTCATTGCCAAGAAAGCAGTTTCTAGCTGCGTTAGTACTGCGTAAGCCATACTCTGTTACCGAGTTGGACGGGTTTAATTCCAACGTATCCCACAGACTTCTGGATGTGTAAAATAGCTGCTACAAGCATCGACCTGGCTTTGATTTAACAAACTCCTGCAGGTTATTATGAAAAATTCCTGCTCAAATTATGTACCCTACTTACGTTTCACACGACAAATTGGTTAGTTAATCTTTTCTTTTGCTTTGTTGTATTGGAGCTTGATCATTATATATGATCATCAATATATAATACATATGTTTGGATTACAGGATGAAGCAAAAAACGTGGAAAATTTCAAACAAAATTTTTAAACCGGAATTCCGGTTCCGGTATGGTTTTTGCCCTTTGCCTTAACCGCAACCGGAACACGATTTTCGCCGGAACCGGAATTCCGGCTACTCCCTGGGTGTGGGCTATCTAGGAGGCAACTTTGATTTCAACCTCGATCAAGGTGGGAATTTCGACTCGACACCATTGTGTTTTAACACCTTATCGTTGGCTTGTTGAGTTTTATTCGATTGAAAATCATTTACAACCTGCAAAATTAATATAAGTTGAGCGAAAATATAAGGATAATTTACAAACTTGCTTTAATATTCCATCAATGCCTGGGATTACTTAATAAATGACAGGCCTGGTTCGGACTCTGTTTTCTGCCGTGCGGATTGCATAGCTATATAGGCATTTAACCAGTCTTTTCGGCAATTCGGCATGGTAAAAACCTCGGTTGCTGAAAAACGTAAAACGACGATTTTTAGGTTTAAGAAAATGAATTTTTTTGGCAAACGTGTATTATTATAGGGCGTAGAAGTGAGTCGACCGGAGATGATTTTAATACTCTATATCTACAATTCTAAGTATGGCGGTGGGATTAATATGTACAGTATAATTTGTGTGTTTTGTTTTAGTAACATCCGTTTAAGATCAATGGAGAACCTAACTAGGGAGTTTTTATGGTTTTGTCAAAGCAATTATACCGTCTACTGTCTGTTATGGAAAATATTGTGCTAGATTTGCTACAAACCGATGTCATATTTATCTCAGTACAGTTTTTTTTACACTTTTCTTTAGCCGATAAATATTTCTGTCATTAAAGTGCTGTTTTAGATCTTTTATAAGAGGCCTAAAATTTTAAACAAACTA
>JASANE010017691.1:0-51910 GCA_030248225.1 Trileptium ribeirensis
TGCTGCCATCGAATCACTCGCTAAGGCGAACCAACGATGGCCCAAACATTAAAGCCAATTGAACGAGCTTCCAACTAAACATACCAGTAGAGAAAAAAAAACTAGATGCTTCGCTGGGACTGGGGGGTTTCCACAGTGCCATTAAATCACCGCTAGGGTGAACTAACGACGGCCCAAACATTAAAGCCTAATTACGAGCTAACATCTAAGAGAAAGAAAGAAACTAGATGCGACGCTGAGACTATCGGGTTTCCGCAGATTGTAAACGCTTTGTCAAAATTGTACAAAAAACAAAATTTTTAGTACATGACAGCATGTTGACCCTAGTTTGCCGTCTTGAACCATATTATTTTTAGTGAATATGTCACTGCTTATATACCGTTTACACATAGCTTTCGTGCTGCCATGCGCATAATTTGTACTTCATTAAGTTACTTTGAACGCATTATTAGGTGGTACTTCGAAAATGAATAGTTAAACATGAGAGACAGAAGAAACGCTGGCTATTGGCGCAGAAAGCTTACTCACTATCTATTAATTAAAGTAATTTGGTCATCATAAAAAGCAGTATCGAGCAACGTAAACTCATTTAAAGCGGACTCCTCAAGGTTTGTGAAGGTTAACAGGACACCGCCGTTGTACACGAGAACGTAATCTGTATTATTGACGGAGTCCGACACGGAATATCGTTTTCCTAGGTTGATATCAGGGAATAACCGGAACCGAAATTTACCGGAACCGGAACCAGCAACCGGAACCGTCCATTTAAACCGGAACCGGAACCGGAACCTGGTCTTCGAAATTTATATATAGTAAAACAGATAATGGAAGAAATGAAGGTATAGTGGATTTAAAATGCATTAAAAATAACTTTACATTAAACTTAATGTATTGCGATGGTATTATTGCCTTTCTGAAAGTTTAAAGAGACTGAGGAAGCTCATAATGTAAAAATATCTATCAAATATCTCGCATATTGGACATACAGAACAAAAAAGTCTACCATACACCAAAGAGAATACTGCTACAAAACGAATGTGCTTACAAAGCTTGGAGCGTAGAATACACACTTTCGGCTTGTCTCCAGTCGCCTCCCTTTACTACACATACGTTTGTAGCATGTTCTTCGGAAGGAAACTTAAAATTATTGGTTTATATGATTCTAAGAGAAATTAATAAATAGAAGGTAATTTTTATGATCAGTGGTCAGAGACGCTGTTTAGTCTAGCGTTGGACAAACAGTGCCCGTCAGTTAGATGATAATGATGATAACTTTCTAATCAGAATGCTATAAATGAGACACACTGTGATGCTGCTCGCACAGTTTCAAAAAATACAGTTCATAGCCAAGAAAACAGTTTCTAGATGCGTTGCAGATAACGTTAGTTTACTTTAATTTAGACTGATTTACCAAGTTTACAAGCGTCCTGGCGGGTGCCTGACGCAATTGGATGTTAGCCAAGCATACCCTAAGTACTTCTGCGTAAGCCATACTCTGTTATCGAGTTGGACCGGTTTAATTCAAACGTATCCCACAGACTTCTGGATGTGTAAAACAGCTGCTACAAGCATCGACCTGGCTTTGATTTGTTAACAAACTCCTGCAGGTTATTATGAAAAAACTCCTGCTCAAATTATGTGCCCTACTTACGTTTCACACGGCAAATTGGTTAGTCAATCTTTTTGCTTCGTTGTATCGGAGCTTTATCATTGTGTACAATATATTACACATGTTTGGATTACAGGATGAAGCAAAAAACGTGGAAAATTTCAAACAAAATTTTTAAACCGGAATTCCGGTTCCGGTATGCTTTTTGCCCTTTGCCGGAACCGGAACCGGAACACGATTTTCGCCGGAACCGGAACCGGAATTCCGGTTACTCCCTGGTTGATATCCATTCAAATTTATTTGAAATTTTGGAAAACAATATATATCAACCCAAGCAAAAACAAACAAACAAACACGCTCCCTTAAATGTAGAACCACTTTACTCTTTAGGTAGATTAGAGCTGAATGCATTACTACCACTACGCCAACTATCCGCGGATGTCTGCTAAACTGCGCTCACAAAGAGTTTATCGTTAATGCTGAACTTTGAAATAAATTTGATAGCTTAATCAACGGTACAAATAAATTGCACATTATTCAGAAAAAAATCGTAAATTAAATGGCCTTTGGAACGCAAAAGTTACTTTGTAGCAAACGCACAGTTTATAAGTTGCAGCTCAAACGCGTGAGAAAGCCAGCTTTTTTTAACCACAAACTTTTTTGAATCTTTAGGTTGCATCCAAAAAAATAGAATAAAGTTATTGCCTGGCCTAGTTTACAAATACATTTACACGACAATGAATATATAATTTATCCCGTAAATAATTGTAACAGGAAGAATGAAACAAAAATGTTTACCTTATTAACATCACTGTGCGCAACAACTCTTGATAAGTGAAATATAAGGTATTCGAGTGTATCACGATTGCATCTCGGTAGTTGATTTACCTGATTTAATTAAAATTGTAAATGTACAAAATACATATTTGAAATATAATAAATATTAATTATGCTGCGAAGTATAGAGCGCTACTATAGAGCAAAAAAAATATTAATTATGCTTGGAGGAACAAATACTAACTGTCTTATAGCAGAGATGAACATGTGTTTTGGTGCCAAAAATAGAGTTGAAAATAATTTCAGATCTTAATGATTCCGTAAAAGTTTCCACTCACAGAACGAAGTTGCGTATGTTTCTCCAGCAAACACTACTACAGAGCAAACAAGTGATAATTCTGCCTAAAAATTTGATTTGGTATATTATGGTATTTGGTATATTAGGGTATTTGGTATATTATGATATTTGGTATATTTGGTATATTATATATTTGGTATGATTCGATATATATATATTGAATTTGGCTCTCTGGAAGCAATTTACAATGAAGTAAAACCTGGTTGTTTCTGAAATCTAATATTTTTATATAATTTCATGTGCACATAGACCAATGACAGTTTTAACTAAATTGGAAGCCGCACTTTTTAATTTCTACTATTTACTGGTTATTTTTGTGAACGATTTAAACGTGAGGATTTAATGACAGTTTTAACTAAATTGGAAGCCGCACTTTTTAATTTCTACTAATTACTGGTTATTTTTGCGAACGATTTAAACGTGAGGATTTAAAGCTTCAGGCTCGGGACGGTATTAGAAATGGCGAGCCAGTTGCACTGAGAAGACATGCCGAGGTTGAAAACATGGCTCCTTTTCACCTGCACTACTGTTAAAATGTTGATAATGTTGAGCAAAATCAAATTGATACATGTGTGCATACATGGTCAGGGTCCGATAGCCAGGCGTGGGGTAACCTGCTACTCGGGGGAGGGGATGGGAAGCCTTCCGCCTCCAAAAAGGGGGTGCCTTCAGCAAACAACGCAAAAATGCTTTCAGTACACAGTAAGCTGCACCACATGGAATGAGCATGTATGAATTTGCCGTTCGAATTTGCTTCTAAAAACTTGTAATCGCCATAGTCTGCTTATGTCAATACCATTATATATTACAATAACATTGAGAAATATTTCCAATTTAATCCTATTATCTTATTAAGCAAATACCTTGTTGGAAATGTAAAAAGACAAACTACGATAGAAATTGCGACAAGGCACTTAACGCACAATGCCATCACCAGCTAACATCTGAGATTAAAGAGTACAGCGGATTATACAAAGAAACTGATTTTCCCTCATTTCAATCAGAGCAACGGGACATAAGCACGCGCTTCTGCTTAGTGTCCGACTGAGATGTTTTGGTGGCTGTGTGAGATACTTTGTGTCCAAGCGCGACGGAGTGCCCCAGTACAGAACTACCCATGCGCTGTAAAAGTTTCAGCAACATCACTCGTAGAAATTAAAAAATATACATTACAATATCACCCTTTCCGGCTTTACCTTTTCGTTTATTACTTAAAATCACACAGGTGGTAATTTATCCAAATACAAACTATATGTGTATCGTAGACGTTCCATCGTATCACAATGAAAAAAATTCACCACAGCTTTCAATTCATTTAAAAGTTATAGGTGTTGCAATAAAATTATTGTGTTTATTATCTGGACATACAATTGCCTTTGATCGTGACCCTTATTGGGTAAGTGCGCTGTAGGATGATCTAATTTGCCTTCGTCGATGTCCTGTTACTAATTAACCACAGCCTGCAGTTCGTTTAAGAGCTAAAGGTGTTGCAATAAAATTATTGTGTTTATTATCTGGACATACAATTGCCTTTGATCGTGACCCTTATTGGGTAAGTGCGCTGTAGGATGATCTAATTTGCCTTCGTCGATGTCCTGTTACTAATTAACCACAGCCTTCAATTCGTTTCAGAGTTATAGGTGTTGCAATAAAATTATTGTGTTTATTATCTGGACATACAATTGCCTTTGATCGTGACCCTTATTGGGTAAGTGCGCTGTAGGATGATCTAATTTGCCTTCGTCGATGTCCTGTTACTAATTAACCACAGCCTTCAATTCGTTTAAGAGTTATAGGTGTTGCAATAAAATTATTGTGTTTATTATCTGGACATACAATTGTCTTTGATTGTGACCCTTATTGGGTAAGTGCGCTGTAGGATGATCTAATTTGCCTTCGTCGATGTCCTGTTACTAATTAACCACAGCCTGCAGTTCGTTTAAGAGCTAAAGGTGTTGCAATAAAATTATTGTGTTTATTATCTGGACATACAATTGCCTTTGATCGTGACCCTTATTGGGTAAGTGCGCTGTAGGATGATCTAATTTGCCTTCGTCGATGTCCTGTTACTAATTAACCACAGCCTTCAATTCGTTTCAGAGTTATAGGTGTTGCAATAAAATTATTGTGTTTATTATCTGGACATACAATTGCCTTTGATCGTGACCCTTATTGGGTAAGTGCGCTGTAGGATGATCTAATTTGCCTTCGTCGATGTCCTGTTACTAATTAACCATAGCCTTCAATTCGTTTCAGAGTTATAGGTGTTGCAATAAAATTATTGTGTTTATTATCTGGACATACAATTGCCTTTGATCGTGACCCTTATTGGGTAAGCGCGCTGTAGGATGATCTAATTTGCCTTCGTCGATGTCCTGTTACTAATTAACCACAGCCTGCAGTTCGTTTAAGAGCTAAAGGTGTTGCAATAAAATTATTGTGTTTATTATCTGGACATACAATTGCCTTTGATCGTGACCCTTATTGGGTAAGTGCGCTGTAGGATGATCTAATTTGCCTTCGTCGATGTCCTGTTACTAATTAACCACAGCCTTCAATTCGTTTCAGAGTTATAGGTGTTGCAATAAAATTATTGTGTTTATTATCTGGACATACAATTGCCTTTGATCGTGACCCTTATTGGGTAAGTGCGCTGTAGGATGATCTAATTTGCCTTCGTCGATGTCCTGTTACTAATTAACCACAGCCTTCAATTCGTTTAAGAGTTATAGGTGTTGCAATAAAATTATTGTGTTTATTATCTGGACATACAATTGTCTTTGATTGTGACCCTTATTGGGTAAGTGCGCTGTACGATGATCTAATTTGCCTTCGTCGATGTCCTGTTACTAATTAACCACAGCCTGCAGTTCGTTTAAGAGCTAAAGGTGTTGCAATAAAATTATTGTGTTTATTATCTGGACATACAATTGCCTTTGGTTACCCTTATTGGGTAAGTGCGCTGTAGGATGATCTAATTTGCCTTCGTCGATGTCCTGTTACTAATTAACCACAGCCTTCCATTCGTTTAAGAGTTATAGGTGTTGCAATAAATTTATTGTGTTTTTATCTGGACATACAATTGCCTTTGATCGTGACCCTTACTGGGTAAGTGCGCTGTAGGATGATCTAATTTGCCTTCGTCGATGTCCTGTTACTAATTAATCACAGCCTGCAATTCGTGTAAGAGTTATAGGTGTTGCAATAAAATTATTGTGTTTATTATCTGGACATACAATTGCCTTTGATCGTGACCCTTATTGGGTAAGAGCGCTGTAGGATGATCTAATTTGCCTTCGTCGATGTCCTGTTATTAATTAATCACAGCCTGCAATTCGTGTAAGAGTTATAGGTGTTGCAATAAAATTATTGTGTTTATTATCTGGACATACAATTGCCTTTGATCGTGACCCTTATTGGGTAAGTGCGCTGTAGGATCATCTAATTTGCCTTCATGGATGTCCTGTTACTAATTAACCACAGCCTTCAATTCGTCTAAGAGCTAAAGGTGATGCAATAAAATTATTGTGTTTATTATCTGGACATACAATTGCCTTTGATCGTGACCCTTATTGGGTAAGTGCGCTGTAGGATGATGTAATTTTCCTTCATCGATGTCCTGTTACTAATTAACCACAGCCTTCAATTCGTTTAAGAGTTATAGGTGTTGCAATAAAATTATTGTGTATATTATCTGGACATACAATTGCCTTTGATCGTGACCCTTATTGGGTAAGTAAGCTGTAGGGTGATATAATTTGCCTTCATCGATGTCCTGTTACTAATTAACCACAGCCTTCAATTCGTTTCAGAGCTATAGGTGTTGCAATAAAATTATTGTGTTTATTATCTGGACATACAATTGCCTTTGATCGTGACCCTTATTGGGTAAGTGCGCTGTAGGATGATCTAATTTGCCTTCATCGATGTCCTGTTACTAATTAACCACAGCCTGCAGTTCGTTTAAGAGCTAAAGGTGTTGCAATAAAATTATTGTGTTTATTATCTGGACATACAATTGCCTTTGATCGGGACCCTTATTGGGTAAGTGCGCTGTAGGATGATCTAATTTGCCTTCATCGATGTCCTGTTACTAATTAACCACAGCCTGCAGTTCGTTTAAGAGCTAAAGGTGTTGCAATAAAATTATTGTGTTTATTATCTGGACATACAATTGCCTTTGATCGTGACCCTTATTGGGCAAGTGCGACGTAGGATGACCTATTTTCCCTTCATCGATGTCCTGTTGCTAATTACTATAAGTTTTTGCTATACTTTTGTGAAAATTGCTAGCTCGCAGTAGCATCTGCTGGAATAAATTTGTACGCCATGCAATGTACAGACCTAACATTTTAGAAATGTCAAATTTTATGAAAATTTATTAATTGTGTCCTTCAAACCTTTTGAAAGAGCCACGGATAACTAAACGGTTGCAATTCGTCGGTAAAACGCTGCGGTGATATTGCGTCATTTCCAAAAAAAAAATCAGACCACAATTTACACAGTTTGACTAATACCAAGAGCACGGACAAAACTGGACAAAACAAGTTACATGCGTGAATGTGTTCTTACCAGCTCTTTAATCTTTTTGAGGCGATTTTCATGATTGTTTATTCGATTTGCGTCAATAAATTCGGTATACAACTTGTCGCTCAACAGGGGATCATTGAGTTTACGAAAGAAAGCTTTCAACAAACTACTCACAACGTTGACGTCACGCCAGCGTGAATCTTTGAAATCTACCTAAAGCGAAAACAAACCAAAAAGAATATCAATGCCCGTCGCCTACGCGCTTTAATATCACTCACGTTATTTGGTTCGTAAAAAGAGAATATATGTTGGACAGTTGTTCCCGATACACTAAGTTTATTAAGCCTAATCTAATAATTATGCCCTAATCCTAGTCGACGCTCTTGACTGACTATCCGAACTGAATTCTAAGCAACCACATTACATATGTTTTACAGTTTTACGCTCCGCTTGGCTTCCGCAAAGTTCAAAGCCAATTCCTTCGGGTCAAGACATTTTAGATTCTCTTGTTCATCTTAGATATCAACAACTGACATCCGGACGGATGATCGTCACTTATGGTAATCCTGCAATAAGTCTTCATCAAGGTCAGACTAAAAAGATGCATGCATTCTGCCGAAGCTACGGTGATATATAGTGGGAGCAGGATCCTAAATCGGACTACTTGGGTAGCGACACAAGTGCCTGGTTGACCAGATCAAGAAAATGTTGGTCATAACACGCATTTAAGTCGAAGTCCAAATAGTCCAGACAGTAGTGTCGGTTAGGTCGAAGCTAAAATGCATGCATTTGCATCAATTCCCAAGAAAGAAATCCAAAACATATGTTTTGCTCCAAGCGGTCCAAATTGACACGGAGTTGTTGCTTCAGTCCAAAATATTCAGTTTATTAAGAAGTGTCTCAAAAATCTAAGGAATGGCCCAGCACTTCGATACAGCAGCGCTGACAGTTCTTTGCTAAAACATTGGAGGACAAAAACACAAAATTAAATTCAGCCGAACAATACAAAATTGATTATTGCACATGTTCTTGTTGAAAGCACATTCTGGGCAACCAAAGATTCCGGTAATACTTACGGAGTAAGGAGAGTACTCCGCTCCAGTCGACAAAAATCGCTTGGAAACAGTGCTCCAAAAGGGGTATCGAGAAAGCTTACGACCGGCCCTTGCCCGCAAACATGTAGTAGCAGTATCGCGCAATACAATTGTATATCAAATAGGTTTACAAGGGCTCAAATATTCAACATTAGACATCCTAACAATGTCACCTTTAATTTGATTATGACGGTAACTTGGGTCAGACCTGATCGGGCCAATAAGAAGCGTTTATCAAACGGAAGTTTTGCTCTGTGTGTGTGTACTCAAACGGTCAGATTTGTTAAGCACTCTGCTTTGGCAGCATTGGGATTGAGCAAAACACATTACGCCTGCGTTCAATGCACATACTGACAAAATCTAAACACAATGTCTCAGTGCTACGGTTGGGGCTACAAAATGAAAATCAATACATAGTATCACAAAACTTACATATTCGAAGCCTTTGTTGAGCTTGGCAATTAGGCTATTAACCGCAGCTGAGTTACCCGGAATGCGGTAAATGCCGACAGCTTCTAAGCCACGAGCTTCTAACACTTTGACACATAACTGGACGAGAAGCGGCACATACTGAAAACAATGAAATGCTGAATTAAGGTAAAGCAATACTACATAATAACGATGCCAAAATACATTATTACATAGAAACTGAGGTGCCCATGTGCCCAACTGTTCTCCACAGTTTCTATTCCCAACAACAATTTGTCTTATAAATATCGGTACATGGATATAAATTTGTAAATTATTTGGGTGTATACAATTATCACATATACATATATTTATATGTATATATACATATAATCACGTATTTCAAATGCATATTTTGCAAAGCTTCTGTTGCTTGTTCAACGTTAACTATTATAAAACTATAATAAACTAACGGTAACTTTTAGCAATAACACTATGATATTCCTGTTAGAGGTGAGACCGGGCCGAAATTTTGGAAATCGAGGTCGGCCCGGCCCGGAGCTGCAAAATTTCGACCCACCCAGCCTGGCCGGTTTGTGATCGGGTGTAAGCAAGCTCAATATACAGGATACAGGCGATATACAACCAAAAACGCAAAAATAAATTGAGCCCGACAAGAAATTGTTAAAACTAACCCAGGAATACCGAACCTTGTATTAATAATTCTATCTTTGACTGATATGAGAACAAACTAAAATTTTTCGGTTCGACCGGCCCCATTGATAATCGATGTAAGCCCGGCCCGGATTTGCAGCAATTCGGCGTGGCCCAGCCCTTGGGCCGAAATTTCCACTTCTAATTCGTGTTAAATTTTTTAATCCTAGATATTGAATCGAAGGATATTACAATTTTACCGCCATGAACAGAATTTGGTATTGTTAACTTTTATAATTACCACAAAGTCAATGAATAATATCCTTCTTGTTAGCATCTATCGGTCCACTTTGTCAAATTTTCTTATACAGCGCTAACCCAAATTCTCTATTGTCACCTAACAATTTATTTAAGTTCGATGTTAACTCCGGTGTAGTTCAAGGTCGAAGCCAAATTTTGACTCTGTATTGTTTGTAACAAATCCGTTTCCATGCCAAGAAATTCACTTAATGACTTAGAAAGCAGCGGTTATTTGGTTAAAAAAGAACTTACAAGAAGCTTAAAAACAAATCTTTTTCCATGAATTTACAATTTAAATAGTAATTTTAGTAATATATCACGAAATATTTTTTCAGAATAGTCATGAACAGTATTGAACCAGTAATGGCTGTTTGTTTTAATAATGTAATACGTATATTAATTTAAACAGTTGTATGTAGCACATCGACATGAATGGTTCCATAAGTTCACTCACATCATTTTCTGATGACGTAGGTATATCTTCAAGCAATCCGCCGAACATTGCGGACGACGGCAGTGAACCGTCATCGCCAATCGAGTCACCGTCGCGTGGCGTTGAGCTGGGACAGGAACCACTTTTGCGAACTTTGCGTAACTTGCCAAATCTGCCACCTGTACCGGTTGTATCGGCTGAAAAAAACTCGAAAACATACCATAGCGAAATAGCTAGAGCAGCAAAGAATCTGGTACAGTACTTCGAGGAAGAGTAAAAACTGCGATGACCGCCGTGATATTTAAGGTGTCACAATATGTTTCTAGCCCAAGCAACTCTTTACACCAGCATATGCTTCTAATTCGATCATACATTCTAACGCTCCGAGATCTCAGGGAGTAGCCGCGGTATGGAGAGGGGAGGTCATCTTAGGGGTAGAGCCTATTGGGGCAACCCTCCAGGAAAAAAGTCGACAAACTTTCATTACCGCCCTACATACCCCCGTCCCCCGAGCATCTCTAATTTTCCCAATATTAGCCTGATGTTTGTAAATCTTTACCCTATTTTTGCAAACTTGTGCTTAAATTTTGTCAGGATGGTTGTGGGGAAGAAAGTGCGGCGGACCGGGAGAGTATAGCGGTACCTTCATTAGAGCAGACCAAGATCTCGGGGAGGAGCGGGCCTAGGCCTCGGAGGGGAGTGGTACCCCTGAGGCCCTGCTTCGGCATGTCTGACCTAGATACAATATAGTGCTGGTCTGCCAGAGATGACCGACGTTCAACAATTTATTAAATCGTAAAATCAATACATTTAAAAATATCAATAAATGATTTTGAGAAATGAAATTTATGTAAAAAATTTTCTATGCATCAAATCGGATCAAGAAATTCTTGAAAAATGGGTCTTTTCCCTTAGTCCCTCCCCCAGGCCGAAATCGGTCAATTTTGAAGATACAGCTACCATTCGACCATGTTTGCTCACAGCACCCTGTTGCTGCGACCCCTATACACCTCGAGGCCTCGCCGATCTGGCCTAGGAAACAGTTAGATCGCCTCCGCTCGTACGAGGCGCACGGAAAGTTGTGGAAAAATAGGTCGAAAGAAAGCAAAAATGAGCAAAAAATGAGCGAAATTGGAAAAAATGGATGGAAATTCGGCAAAAGGAAGGGCAAAACTGGTAAAATGAGCGCCTAAAAATTTTAAATTTTGAGTTCCAAAAAATTTCTAAAATTTGTTCTACTGACAACCCAACCACCGACATCCTGATCTCCTAGTGACGACCACCCCCACTTCGCGCCCTATATCTTCCCTGGAACTTCGGACCTCGCCCGTGCATCCATTCGACTTAGGTTGACGAGCTGGTTCAGAATATACCCATTTTAACTAGATTTAAAACAAATTTTTTTGGACATTTCTCGAGGTCCCAATAATCAAGATTCAACAATTTATTAAAATTGGCACCCAAAAATGCACCCTTTAGTACTCAAAAATAGTGCCCCCTTGGTACCCAAAAATTTCGAAAATAATTTTCCTCGATAAATGTATTATTTTATATATTATTCGAACTGCATTGATGAGCTGAATCGAATGATGGTGAAATCAGCTAAAATGGACACGGGTTAAAGAGTTATTGGCATTTATGTGAAATCCTAAACCTAGGCAAAGCATAAGCCTTAATCTAACCCAAAGTCGTTGACTCATGAGCCGATTCAGCTTATTTTACCACCGTTCAACTCGGCTCATGCGGATATATAAAATTATATAGCTATCGATAAAATTTTTTTTCCAAAAATTTTGGGCCCCAAGGAAGCATTCGGAACCAAAGAAAATGCTTTGAATATGGTTAAAATGCGTATATTATAAACCAGCTTCGAAATCGCATGGTACCAAAATTTTCGCTGTATCTTCAAAATTGACTAATTTCCGTCTGCAGAGGCTAAAGGGAAAGACCCGAAATTATTACATACTCAACGGTTAGAGACATAAGAAGTACCCTACATGTTAGAGTTATCAGTGGTTGGTTAAAAATGCATAACTACAAGGGGTCAGATTAAAAGTAACATTAAACTCAGACTAAATAACAGTGAGCCACGAAACTGACCCTAAAGCCTCGCACACAACATGGACCGAACAACATACAAACTTAATTGCCCAGGGACTGCTTATATGCTCGTACCTCTTAATCAACAGTAAAATTTAAATTTTTCCTAATTTATATTGGAGCATTTTCTTACAATTTTGGTATTAAATGTATAATTACTACATTTTTGAATAAACATCGCTAGATATAAGTGCGCCCATTGTGTAGTAGTGAATATTGTTGGCGTTACTACTTCTTGGTGAAGAGATTTTCTGAAAATGGCATTGGTCTAATGCAGTAGATATTAAGTAGTATAGACAGTATATAACGAAAAGCTTATAGATGTTCACAGGGCATAGCGGTAATAAATTGCAAAACACTACCAGATCCCGCACTAACAGTTAATGTTTACTATAATTGCCTTTTGGGTAAATAAACGCAACGGTTGCTAGAATTTGTGCAATTTCTAGTTCGTGGAACAATGGACTGGTAATTATTTATATTGAAAATAGCAAATTAATAATTCGTAATTCAATGGTAATGTTTCACTTTAGGAGCAACATGGCGATCCTTTCATATTATAAGCAAGCTAACCCACAGAAAATAAATATGAAGCCTAGGGCTCCTGTTTCGCTAGCAGTCACCACAGGCCACGAGGGAGGGCGTTGGCACCGCGCCTTTCCCAGGACCATGCGACACGAAGTCATATCCATATAACTTTATTTCATGTGTCATCCATAAATGCTGACAATTACGAGCAAGGATTTGTAAAAATAATAAATCTTTTGTAAATACAGGATGTGAGAAAGAGCTAGATTATCAGATGTGCTCATCGTGAACTATATATGTCCAGCTCTCTCGGCTCTTCCGATGGAAATGTAGGCGCCGCTCGACTCTTAGGCTTCTAATAATGATTAAAGTTTGAGTTTCAAGAGAGAACATAATATACCAAACAACCTATATATAGTTGGTTTTGGAGCTTTTAAGAGCCAAGTCGAGGTTACATCGGCTGTTCGTGCCGTTGCCTGACTATTGTACTATACACCATCAGTTAAAATTATTTTTGTTGTTTTGAAAACAGCTTTTAATAGCCGGAGTACAGCTATTTTGTATATATTTCAGATAAAATGGCGATTGTGTCCATTCTCAGAGAAAACTTCAAAGTGGGGTTCCAAATCTTCTTCTATACGCAGGCTCATGGTTGCATATTTTGTAATTTTAATTTTGTATTTGGGTCACTTTCTGTGTTTCATTCCAAGTTACGCTTCATTGAAACATTCCAAGTTAGACTCCATTGAAAACACAGAAATTCCAAGTTGCTCCACGCGGGGAACTTGAAATGGGCTACTTGGAATATATAGTATATATTCATGTGTCAATGCTATATAGTGTGCATATGAAGATGCAAAAACATTCCAAGTTAAAGGCTAGCAGACCTTCCATGTTTTCCAACCATAGTAAACAGCCAAATGTTTTCGGTTGTTGTACTGTGAAATAAAGAATTATGCCAAGTTGCCCCACATGACTATACGCTAGGCTCGGCTCAGCTCGGCTATCGCAGACACATCTTTAGCTCTGGCTCGGCTGAGTTCGGATCTTGTGACATCTGGCAGGCTTTCCTCGGCCCTAGAGCCGAGCCGAGAAAGGAAATTAACGCCTCTAGTCAATACCGAAAAGCTAACTAAAGAAACGTACATTTTTTGTCACCATGATGGTACACAGCAGCAGCAGCGGCCAACTGTGCACTCGGAGAATCATCACCTTCGACACCGCGATCGCGCCTAAGAAATCCAGCCGGGCCTCTTGAGCGATGTTTCATTGCGGGTGACGTGAGGCTACTACTACCGATCGCAGTTGTAGAAGATGTAGTACCAGCTGGACCTTGACCGATGCCACTTGCACCACTGGCTCCACTCGTTCCGCTACTTGTAGAGGCTCCACCTTGGGCGGCTTCGTAGCGCTTGATTATTAGCGCCATAGATGAGCTCATACCATCTTCGCTCTGAAAAATAAACACTTATATCATAAATACTCAAACAGTATGTTAGTGAGGAAACTTAAATTTTGTTTCACTACAATTTTTTTCCAAATTAACCTCATTCATTAATATCCAGCTAAAAATTTGTGACAATGTGTTACCTCATGTTTTAGCATGTGCATGAAACCATCACTTTCGTGTTATTTTGAGTAATCGCTATTTCGTATGCAGTATATATGATGACCAGTAATAATTACTTTGCTTGATTAAACCTGATTGCATGTCAACCTAGAACGAGCAAACATATATGTAGCGCAGTGGTATTTGTTTTATTTTTAAGTCCGAAACTCAAATTCAACTGGTGCAATGTCCTGCTCCGGGTTTATGTGATATCTAGATCCAAAATTTGCTTCCGGAACTTTTGTTGCCTCCACCACAACAAAAGTGTTCTATTTGGGACAGAGTGCCTAAGAACTATATTTCGTTACATGCTTTATAACATCATGCTTAGTCGCAAATACATATATATTTATGATGTAAGTTTAATGGTCCAATCGAAGCATTTGGTACGAATTACTATCATAGGCTAGGTTATAATTGTGCCATAACATTTATTAACCCATTAAAAACACCATTTTTTTTAGCATTACGTCACTAAATTTTCGTATACCCTAAATGTATAACGAATTATGTTATACTAGTACACCGAATGCTGCATAACAACTGACATATCATATTGTATAATACAGCTTTGCATAAGTAGTGTCAAATATATACACCAAAACCTATATTAAACAAATTAAATTCCTCATAGCTAAGGACCTAAATACTAATAGGTATTAAAATTAATAATATACATGTTGAGCGTACTACGTAAGTGGCTGTATTAACCCTGTGAGGGCACAAAAACCTTGGCAAGCACTTACGTATATGTGTGTATATATATATATATATATATATATATATATATATATATATATATATATATATATATATATATATATATATATATATATATATATATATATATATATATATGAAAAATATATACTAGGCGCATCGGTCGTTAAATTTCTGCAACTACCGTGAAAATTGGACTTTAATTTTATTAAAAGCAAAAAAATACGCAAAAAGAAAACCTGAAAAAGATGAATAGGTTATCCTGCCGACTAGCTATGTACTAAAACTTGCCTTATATCAAGCATCACAGAATATGATTCAGAGACGAGGAAAATTCGTTTGGACTGTCGGCTTGAACATAGCCAAAATTAGGAAAAGCCAATCCTAGGGGATTACGTATATGTACAAAATACCATTATGGGTTATCCTTCTCCACAAATAGCTATTGCTATAATACCAAAATGGCCAGTTTTTACGAATTCAGTGCACTACACAAACCAACGATAGTTGGGAATATAATTTATTATATACGTATTATATAAATTTAAAAATAGGTAATAAATATAATAATGTTATATATAGCATATGTATAATAAATATTTAAAATGAAGGCAGCAATACTTGCATACGGTTCATATGAGCTCAGTCACAATATTGCATTTGATTTGTGTGAGCACGGTTCGCCGCGATGGTTAACAAACACATATATATAACAAATACATATATATAATATATATTCAAAATGAAGGCAGCAATATTTGCATACGGTTCATTATCAGGTCAGTCACAATATTGCATTGATTTCTGTGAACACGGTTCGCCGCGATGGTTAACAAACACATATATAAGGGATGTGTTCACATTACATACCATCCAATCACATCCTATGGCGCACACACAATTTTTATCGGATGGAACAAAATAAAAAAATATGTATTAGTCAGAATTCACTCAGTACACAGTAGGAGCAGAATATGGTTACATCTAACCAGCTGTTTTCAAATGCAATGTGGTCTAAAATTGTATTGGATCGGAAAGAATCGGATCAGATCGGACGCAACGTAAAAAACGACCTAAATTTAGATTTAAACTATAACGCTACCAAACGTGTTTGGGCTTCGGTACAATGATTTGACGTCTAAATTAGTTATTTATTGGCATTTAAATTAATATCGTGTGCTCTCATTATAGCACCATGCCCCAGGATGCCGCCTACTGAATAATTGTGATATATAAAAGCCTTATTGTTTTTGTTATTTGGTTTACCTTTGGTTGCTCGGCAAAGAACCAACCACAACAACACATGGCATACATATTTTTGAGCAATTGAGGAAAGTTTTTTCTTTTTATTTTAATTTGTACGATATGTGTGTGTGAGTTGTTTTGCTATCGATTAAATATTAGATGTCGCCACGTTCGAAGCCTTCGAAAACTCTGTATTACTATGTCTTGGTCGTCACAAACGGATGATCCTGTTTGCCGACGACGTAGATTATTGATAGAACGTCTCTTGCTTCTTGGGTGATTATTAGCAGCTACGATCACGAAACCCGTGGTGACGGTCATGACTACATTTATTTATAAAATTATTATTCGTATAGTTGTTGTTATTGTGCGCCTGAAACCTTACAGCAATATACAGAAACAAATAAATATAATATAAATATATACAGAAGCGTTATAAGAGGGGGTGTGGTGATGGGGGGACGACTCTCTCCATTTTTTGCTGACAAACGTGAAACATTTAACTAAAGGCGTGTCCACACGCTCAAACTTTTTGCTCAAAATTTGATGGTAATTTTTAAATAAAAATTGCGATATTTTAAAATTTGAGATTAATATTTGAGCTCAAACTTTTTCAGGCAATACATCTCGTCCATGATTGGCTACAGGAATATTCATGAAAAGTTTGAACAGCGTTCACACGTTCAAACATGATAAAAATTCAAAAAAGATGCTTTTAAATTTTGATCAAAATCTGAGCTCAAATTTTGATCAAAATCTGAGCTCAAATTTTGATCAAAATTTGAGCAAAAAGTTTGAGCGTGTGAGCGCGCCTTAATGGAATTATAAATAAATGAATGTAAACGACCTGCCCAACTCCACTTTTTTCGTTCGCAGCTCAACCTTTGGTGAGCGTGCGACGTCTCTGAATAAATAAAAATAATACAATTAAAAATAATAAATTAAAATAAAAACAACAAAGTAAAATGTTAAAAATAATAAAATCAAAATACAAAATAAAATAAATAATGAAAATAATAATATATAAAATAAAAATAATGTATATAAATATAATTAATACTTGACAAATTAATATCAATGACAATCTTAGTTGTCGGAAATTTACGCATGGGCCAAGCTATATTTTTGAGTATATAAAACGGAAAAGTCTAACAGGAGAAGTATTTATTGTATATCAATTTATTATAGTATATATTCATGTAATTTAAAGTATTTATTGTAAATTTTATATAAATCAAATGTTATCACAGTTTATAACGATTATAAATGCCTTTTAAATATCTTTATAGTGATTATCTAAAAAATGGGACTCCAGCTTGAAGCTTTCGCTCAATTCATTTCATAATCACTACGCTGTGCCAACCTGCAACTTGACTAAAATTCTAAGCCTAATATATATATACTTTGCCAGGCTATGATAATGTTTCATGCAATCAATCGATACGATGTGATTTAGTTCATGGCTTTCCTAATCGTTTACTCGTTGTTAATACATAATACCAAGAGTGCATTAGGGAAGAGTATGACACTTCCCCATACTCACATATAAACCCGTGTTCCATGTCACGGGCGTTTTCGGCCTGACCCCCCCCAGTTTCTGGAGGGGGGTAGCTCGGACCCCCCCAGTTTTTTGTGGGGGGTAAAGCCGAAAGCGCCCGCGTCATCAAACACGGGCTAACATGTGAGTGCAGGGAAGTGTCATACTCTTCTCTAATGCACTCTTGATAATACTAATCTGTCAATTAAGCGGCAAGTAAAAGATAAGTCCAATATTATTATTTCATTAATGTTATAGTCTCAGCAATTATACATTGGACGAAGTTGCCAGTGACCACTCAAAATAAGCTATATAATACTCGGGTGCAGAAGCGCTCGAATGCCGTACAACTCAAAAATTTTGCCAAAATGGAAGATTAGGTTTTAATAATACACCATACGCATAAATATACCCGCAATGTAGGAACGAGTACAATAGCTATTTCACTAATACGAATATGCTATTTTATATAAAAATTCCAAGCTTTGAAACCGAATATAAAACTACGGCGTGCAGGTGCGAGTCGATCTCGCGAGCACCCGCATGTAAATACGATGTTCAACCAATTAGCCATCCTAGGAATCCAACTACAAATTCTTATTTACATATCGTATATATCCGTATATAATAATTGTAATTTCACGAGTGATGATACTTTGCTAAAACTCTACCAGAGTTATTTTAGAGATCCCACGACTTGGCATATGTAAGTTAAAGCTAATTTTGTGGTTTGACCCCAATTTTATATTGCAGCAATATTTCGAGGCTGAAAGCTAAAGAAAGCATATATAATTATTAGATGTCGATATATCATATGTATCCAAGATCCGTGGGCTTAGGAAGATAGATGGTTCCAGCAGGGGTGCGGCGGCAGGGTAACCAAAAATTTTCCCCAGTCTCCCCAATTCTTCTATTTAATTTTTCATATTTTCCTGTGAAATTTTTTGTAATTTTACATATAATTAGCTAAAATTTTCAGCGCCTCTTTGAGCGAATGGGGAATGCAGGTTCTCAGGATGACAAACATTGCTTAGGAGTGTGTGACCCTTCGGGGAGGGTACCCCTTACGAACACCTTAAACTTGGGATCAAGAATTATGTCACTTTTTTCATAAAAAGGACTTGTTTATTCTACGTGCATATGTTCAATTAAAATGCAGCACGATAATGATCCCATGTTGTCTCTCTCTATGCAGATGTCTGCAGTAAATGGTAAAAGTAAATAAACACGATATTTATAAAAAAACGACAGTATTTATTAATCTTCGGGAGAGAAAACAGCATAGTAAGTTACTATTCGTAAAGTATAGCTAAATAAGTGAACACTTAAACAGCGAAATCATAAATATATAGCATTATAAATGATCTTTTATTAGGTTATCATTGGTGGCTATCACTATCAATGTTCTAATACGAACGAAATTATAAAATATCTTATTGTCACAGCCGTCTGGCTGTGACATTGATTTCACCTTCTGTCAGAGTGTGCATTACAGCTTTAATTGCACTGCACTGCACTGCACGTATCTCTTATAGTCATAAAAGCCTTTTCAGACCCGACCGCTGGAGTCTGCATGCCAGGCAAAAATGGCATGCAGCAAACGTCTCGGATTTGTTGACTACAATTGAGATGAAAACATTTAGGAATTCAGAGAATTGATGACATCGAAAATTATATTATCAACTTTACCAGGTTTGAATTCATTAATGCTATTTCATAGACAGCATATTCGCAAACGCTGAAGTCAAATAATTTGACATGTTTCAAAAACCATATATTATGTTGAACCGTCGTAAAGTTTATATTTAAATAACTATATGTAGTCCAGGCGCATAAATTCTATTGTTAATAGCAATATGACTGCTGTGACATTCTTCTTTTAAGAAGAAAACTTTTTCGTTTTGAAACGAAAGTTCTCGACACATAGTATGTGTTTCCGACAGGTTAGCTTGTGCTTCTTTGATTTCAATGCAAAAGAGCAATTCAAGTAAAACGATACAAAGTGAATATTTTCGTCGTTCCTGAGATATTTAGAAAAAAACCGCCCGGACAGTTGTTCATAGAAACAAATAATTGTCAAATAATGGCAAAAACGGAAGTCTGGAACCACCAGGCAATAAACTGGCAGGAGGATCCGCACCCTCACCCCTCTATAAACCGGTTCCTGCGAGCGTGATAACAGTTTTTCACTTTTTATGACCCGAACTTTAGATATGTATACACATACTCGACAACTATACGGCAAATTATTTGTAGCTAACAAATCACTTATATCAAACAAGCTCAATCAATATTTGTATATATAATAGCCAAATAAGCACCGATATTCTGTATCGAAATAAATATACACACATAATTCTATTTGCAACAATAAGCCTAATTTACAGGCAAAGAACGAAGATAAATCAATAGAAACTGTGCGTCCATCATTAGAACTAAACGTGCCTAGACTTTATAATAAGGTGAAAGCGATAATTAATATCTATATTCAACAAGACAACAAATATAACATCCCAACGCAGAAACAAGAGTAATATCTGCTGAATCGATCTGATCTCGACGCAGTTTTCACGGCAATGTTAACTGTCATGTGATAAGAAGAAATAATGGCGACATATTTTCAAGAGGCAGCTTATGCGTAGACCATCCAGCCGATGCACACAGTTCCAACTAATACATTCAGGCTTTCGTTTGGAATTAGCATGTTCTTCCCAACATTTCCCTGTTAGCACTTAGTGATTACATTGCTAAATACGTTTATTATACACACCATTTGTATATGAAGCCGCCCCGCTCTCCGCATCGACTACAAATGTAAGCACCGGCGTTCTAGCACTAACAGCCGGGATGATGGTTGATTTTTGGTATTTCGACAACTGTAAATCATCTTCTATATCTTGCTGTACGGAAAAAAACTGGCAACCAAGGTTGGAGCTAATGAACCAAAATACTCAAGGATTATAAATAGCAGACACGACAATCTACTACTTTATACAGAACCTCATCCACGTCTCGGAATTGTATCTTGTCTACGCTACTCCGCGTTAAAACAAAGTTCCAACCACGAAAAACTACACAATATTGCGTTAACTAAGCAAATATTGCAGTGATACATCCAATATTATGCAAAAAACATTCTATATCGATATAAATATTCAATCTAATCCATTAAAAACAGTATTTTACGACTTTCCTTTTGTCGATCTTTCGACGACAGTAAAAGCAATAATTTCCCCTTCTTCGACACTTTTAAACCCATTAGAAATTAAATTTTTTCCAAATTATATAATACATAATGTATATATACATAATGACTATATACATAAAATATATTAATAAAAAATAAATTACATAATTATATAATATATTAATAAAAAATTCTTTATATTTTCATATGTCGTAAATGAATAAAACTGTTTACATATTTATTTTTAAAGCATTTCCATGGTATATATTTAACAAAATATGCTTTACTAACCGGCTATATTGGATTTTTAACCTCCTTGCCTTAACGTTATCTTTAATTTCCAGGCAAATTCTTCTAAAATTTCGAGCAAACTAAAAGAAACGCTGCTTGTGTTACTAAATAAATTTCATTCACTATTTTTTGTTTAATGTTACGAAACTAAACGTAAAATTATATACATTACTGAACTGCCAAAAATGAGAACTTATTTTAAGGAAAGTACACGCATTGTGCAAAAACATCAGATCTGGAGCGTTTCTGGTAACATCATTGAAGATTTTCAGGCTTGGGGGATTTGAATAAACACCCAAGCCATATTCTAGAGTGTGGGTATGCTTTACCTAAACATTGCTGGTAGTTTTCATTTTTCAGTGGCTACAAATTTTATAAATGGTCATTCTCTTACAAATTAAAACTATTATAGCATGGCGTTACATCTCATAAGTCTTCACTAAAAACGCTTTTAATTATCACATTTCGTACAACATGTTATACATAAATACCCACAGGGAATAAGGGGAGTTCCCCATTCCCGAGGCCTTGACTGCCCCCCCCACCTGGGGCCTCGGACTTCCAGCATGTATGATCTCATACATTTTATATACCCCAAATTATTTCATGGCTGGCCATATGATTTTTATAATAGGAAAATGAGATATTTCCCTAGATATATCTGCAACATCTTTTATTTTATATCTAAAAATTATAAATAATAGTAAATTAAAAATAAATTAAACGAAAAAACATTAGGGAGACAAACCTCATTAAGCGCACCAGGTCATAACTGATTTAAATATGTAATGTCCATGCTTCAGCAGAGAACTGATGATAATATCACTGTAACGTATAAACGTGTCCCACACACCAACTATGATGTGTAGTCGGTACGACGTAAAAACGATTATTTACTAAGCATAAGACTTATCATTGCAAGCAAACTCTTGATTACAGCTAGCGCCACATAGAGGTGTACAGGAAACATCGGAGTTGGGTACTGGAATAATCTGGTATTCGCTCAATTCCGTATCCGGTACACCACTAATCTCTACATGTTTCCCCATACAGCCTGAATGAATGCGAGCGGGGCGTAGCGAGGTATGGGGTTCCCGGGGCAAGAATAGTCGGTACGACGTAAAAACGATTATTTACTAAGCATAAGACTTATCATTGCAAGCAAACTCTTGATTACAGCTAGCGCCACATAGAGGTGTACAGGAAACATCGGAGTTGGATACTGGAATAATCTGGTATTCGCTCAATTCCGTATCCGGTACACCACTAATCTCTACATGTTTCCCCATACAGCCTGAATGAATGCGAGCCTGGCGTAGCGAGGTATGGGGTTCCCGGGGCAAGAATAGTCGGTACGACGTAAAAACGATTATTTACTAAGCATAAGACTTATCATTGCAAGCAAACTCTTGATTACAGCTAGCGCCACATAGAGGTGTACAGGAAACATCGGAGTTGGATACTGGAATAATCTGGTATTCGCTCAATTCCGTATCCGGTACACCACTAATCTCTACATGTTTCCCCATACAGCCTGAATGAATGCGAGCGGGGCGTAGCGAGGTATGGGGTTCCCGGGGCAAGAATAGTCGGTACGACGTAAAAACGATTATTTACTAAGCATAAGACTTATCATTGCAAGCAAACTCTTGATTACAGCTAGCGCCACATAGAGGTGTACAGGAAACATCGGAGTTGGGTACTGGAATAATCTGGTATTCGCTCAATTCCGTATCCGGTACACCACTAATCTCTACATGTTTCCCCATACAGCCTGAATGAATGCGAGCGGGGCGTAGCGAGGTATGGGGTTCCCGGGGCAAGAATAGTCGGTACGACGTAAAAACGATTATTTACTAACCATGACTTATCATTGCAAGCAAACTCTTGATTACAGCTAGCGCCACATAGAGGTGTACAGGAAACATCGGAGTTGGATACTGGAATAATCTGGTATTCGCTCAATTCCGTATCCGGTACACCACTAATCTCTACATGTTTCCCCATACAGCCTGAATGAATGCGAGCGGGGCGTAGCGAGGTATGGGGTTCCCGGGGCAAGAAAAAATTTTTCGCGCCTACCTAATTTTGCATTTTAAAAACATGTATTCTGCCGTACCAAATTTTTGGCAACATTTAAGTAATCCTTGTGAACGAAATTCATGCGCAAGTCGTGAAAAATGATTTTAATTTTCAAAATTCTGGATTTTATTTCCCTGCTTGCGAAGCAATTAGAAGGAGGCGGTGTTCGAGCGGCCCACGCAGACCCCCTCCCAGTGGAGGTACGTGCCCTTCTACTATCCCTCTCGCTACGCTGCTGATGAAAGCTTGGTAATTCGCAACTAGCGTTAATACTACTACGTATACACTCTAGATGATGCACTAATAAAGCAGAACAATGCTAGCCAACGCTCTAGACCAAATACGTTTTTCGGTACCGCTTCGCTGGCACGGTATTTTTAGAATCGAAAAATACAACTGAATATAAAACGAGAAAATAGCAATTTTCATTCTCAAAGATCTAATCGCTGCTGCTAAACTAGCTCCGCGTTGGTTGGCTGGTTGACAGCGCGCATCAATCTTTAAATTGCTAAATCGAACATTGCCTAAAATGGCGCAACAAGATACGTTTTGGCTCTCACACACGCAAAAAACCTCCATTGAGCCAGGAACGTGTAACTAAAACCGTAATAAGTTTAATAATTAAAACGTCAACAAGCAACAGCTGTACAACTTTTTGCTTGATAATCATAGCCATATATGAGGGGAGTGAATACGCACAGCTGCTTAGACAGCGCGACTGACTCACTCCCTTACTTATTTATTCAACTATGAAATACAGTCTAACAACTAAAGACAGGAGAGCGAGGTAATTTATTTGATATTTTGGGGGAGACCATTACGTTGGACTACAATGATTGTCAAGCCTGAAAAGTGTGTATTTAGGCTGTATTTCACAGTTAAATAAAAAAGTAAGGGAGTGAATAACCACAGTTGCTTAGACAGCGCGACTGATTCACTCCCTTACTTTTTTCAACTATGAAATACGGCCTAACAACTAACGGCAGGAGAGCGAGCTGATTTATTTGATATTTTGGGGGACACCATTACGTTGGACTACAATGATTGCCAAGAATGGAAAGTATGTAGTTAGGCTGTATTTCACAGCTGAATAAAAAGTAAGGGAGTGAATACCTACAGCTGCTTAGACAGCGCGACTGATTCACTCCCTTACTTTTTTTCAACTATGAAATACAGCCTAACAACTCACGGCAGGAGAGCGAGCTAATTTATTTGGTAAAATGGGGACACCATTACGTTGGACTACAATGATTGTCAAGACTGAAAAGTATGTAGTTAGGCTGTATTTCACAGCTGAATAAAAAAGTAAGGGAGTGAATACCCACAGCTGCTTAGACAGCGCGACTGATTCACTCCCTTACTTTTTTCAACTATGAAATACAGCCTAACAACTAAAGGCAGGAGAGCGAGCTGATTTATTTGATATTTTGGGGGACACCATTACGTTGGACTACAATGATTGCCAAGACTGAAAAGTGTGTAGTTAGGCTGTATTTCACAGTTAAATAAAAAAGTAAGGGAGTGAATACGCACAGCAGCTTAGACAGCGCGACTGACTCACTCCCTTACTTATTTATTCAACTATGAAATACAGTCTAACAACTAAAGACAGGAGAGCGAGGTAATTTATTTGATATTTTGGGGGAGACCATTACGTTGGACTACAGTGATTGTCAAGACTGAAAAGTGTGTAGTTAGGCTGTATTTCACAGTTAAATAAAAAAGTAAGGGAGTGAATACCCACAGTTGCTTAGACAGCGCGACTGATTCACTCCCTTACTTTGTTATTCAACTATGAAATATAGCCTAACAACTAACGGCAGGAGAGCGGGCTGATTTATTTGATATTTTGGGGGAGACCATTACGTTGGACTACAATGATTGTCAAGCCTGAAAAGTGTGTATTGCTGTATTTCACAGTTAAATAAAAAAGTAAGGGAGTGAATACCCACAGTTTCTTAGACAGCGCGACTGATTCACTCCCTTACTTTTTTTCAACTATGAAATACAGCCTAACAACTAACGGCAGGAGAGCGAGCTGATTTATTTGATATTTTGGGGGACACCATTACGTTGGACTACAATGATTACCAAGACTGAAAAGTGTGTAGTTAGGCTGTATTTCACAGTTAAATAAAAAAGTAAGGGAGTGAATACCCACAGCTGCTTAGACAGCGCGACTGATTCACTCCCTTACTTTTTTCAACTATGAAATACAGCCTAACAACTAAAGGCAGGAGAGCGAGCTGATTTATTTGATATTTTGGGGGACACCATTACGTTGGACTACAATGATTGCCAAGACTGAAAAGTGTGTAGTTAGGCTGTATTTCACAGTTAAATAAAAAAGTAAGGGAGTGAATACCCACAGCTGATAAGACAGCGCGACTGATTCACTCCCTTACTTTTTTATTCAACTATGAAATACAGCCTAACAACTAACGGCAGGAGAGCGAGCTGATTTATTTGATATTTTGGGGGACACCATTACGTTGGACTACAATGATTGTCAAGACTGAAAAGTGTGTAGTTAGGCTGTATTTCACAGTTAAATAAAAAAGTAAGGGAGTGAATACCCACAGTTGCTTAGACAGCGCGACTGATTCACTCCCTTACTTTGTTATTCAACTATGAAATATAGCCTAACAACTAACGGCAGGAGAGCGGGCTGATTTATTTGATATTTTGGGGGAGACCATTACGTTGGACTACAATGATTGTCAAGCCTGAAAAGTGTGTATTTAGGCTGTATTTCACAGTTAAATAAAAAAGTAAGGGAGTGAATACCCACAGTTGCTTAGACAGCGCGACTGATTCACTCCCTTACTTTTTTTCAACTATGAAATACAGCCTAACAACTAACGGCAGGAGAGCGAGCTGATTTATTTGATATTTTGGGGGACACCATTACGTTGGACTACAATGATTGCCAAGAATGAAAAGTATGTAGTTAGGCTGTATTTCACAGCTGAATAAAAAAGTAAGGGAGTGAATACCCACAGCTGCTTAGACAGCGCGACTGATTCACTCCCTTACTTTTTTATTCAACTATGAAATACAGCCTAACAACTAACGGCAGGAGAGCGAGCTAATTTATTTGGTAAAATGGGGGACACCATTACGTTGGACTACAATGATTGTCAAGACTGAAAAGTATGTAGTTAGGCTGTATTTCACAGCTGAATAAAAAAGTAAGGGAGTGAATACCCACAGCTGCTTAGACAGCGCGACTGATTCACTCCCTTACTTTTTTCAACTATGAAATACAGCCTAAGAACTAAAGGCAGGAGAGCGAGCTGATTTATTTGATATTTTGGGGGACACCTTTACGTTGGACTACAATGATTGCCAAGACTGAAAAGTGTGTAGTTAGGCTGTATTTCACAGTTAAATAAAAAAGTAAGGGAGTGAATACCCACAGCTGATAAGGCAGCGCGACTGATTCACTCCCTTACTTTTTTATTCAACTATGAAATACGATTATGTGCCGTTTCGTCGAATGTGTCGTTTAGTCGAAATCTGGTGCCGTTTCGTCGAAATTTCGACATTCCTGTTTCGTCGAAAATGAAAATTTTGACATTCCCTCGAAGATATATTGCAACTGTCAATATTGTTTTGGTTGCGATAACACTCTGCAGTAAATAAATTACATACTGCAAATTCTGTTATATATTAATTTAAATTACCTGAAAATTTGTCTTACATTATCGTTTATCTCTGTCTTTCATTATCGTCTAGCGTTTCTGTGCGTTAACTTAGAATGACATCAAATTTCGGAACCCCAAAGTTTGGAAAAACCAAATTTGGTGGTAATTGTATAGTTTACACCTCGAAAAATAACCCTGAATCGGCCTATCGGTTTGTTAAAATGAAAGATAATAGTGAAACTAGCTACTGGCGCTGTCAGCAGTGTTATCTTCTGAAACCTCCAGTCAAACCCCCGACAATACGCGTACGAAACAACATAATTGTAGATGACCCAGACAGGAGATGGACGGGTTTTAGAATCTATTGCTGTATGGAATCCTCCCTGGCCATTTCTTAACCGAGTTTGCCTAAAGTCTAGGTTCTAGGTTCGAAGTTGTATTCAAACTTTCAAGCTAAGTTTTTTCTTGTTTTTATTGTCATTATTATTACTATTATTGACAGTATCGATGTGTATCAAAAGTAAAGCTAAAAAAAATTTACACATGCTTCAAAAGTTTATATGTGATATAAATTCGATATAAACTTGAGAAACATGGGTGATTTTCGGCTTTCTACATTGGAGAATTATCTACTGCATTTTCGACGTAACGGCACCATCACTACTCCAGTTTTCGACGAAACGGCACCGACACAATTCTGTCTTTCGACGAAATGGCACCGACACAATTCTGTCTTTCGACGAAACGGCACAGCTGTAATAAATTCGACGAATCGGACCTATAATTCGACGAAACGGTATCTATTGGGATGATGGTGGTCATTATTTTCGACGAAACGAAACTCACCCTGAAATACAGCCTAACAACTAACGGCAGGAGAGCGAGCTAATTTATTTTGTAAAATGGGGACACCATTACGTTGGACTACAATGATTGTCAAGACTGAAAAGTGGGTAGTTAGGATGTATTTCACAGTTAAATAAAAAAGTAAGGGAGTGAATACCCACAGTTGCTTAGACAGCGCGACTGATTTACTCCCTTACTTTTTTAATCAACTATGAAATACAGCCTAACTACCTACTTTTCAGTCTTGACAATCATAGTATTCTAACGTAAAGGTGTCTCCTATTTTATCAGATAAATTTGTTCTCCTGTAGTTAGTTGTTAACGATAATATACTTGACGTGTATGCAACATTTCTTCAATAAGAACATAATAATCTCATATTGTTGTCATAGGTATATGTAGTGTGAACCGTTGAGAACCCAAATAACAGAAAAAAAATTTGTCATAAAGTTGCCAAAATGGATATTTTCTAAACCAACTCGTCGAGTTGAGTCGAATGCCACTCTTCAAAATTAACCAATTTCGGCCGGAGGGAAGGGTGGGGGATACAGGAAACACCCTAAACCTGCTCCGCTGTAGTTGTTAATGACAATAGTATATACACGTGACGAGTATGTAACATTTCTCGAATAGCAACATAATAATCATTGCTGTGATAGGTATAATATGTACCTGTAGGTAGATATTTACACGAGATATCTTAAATCGGTAGCCGAATAGCGCCAGGCCTGACAGAGATTTTACGATGCGATTACATCAAGAATTTTAGGTTCTTATTTCAACAGGTGAAAAAAGAAACACCATCAGATTACAATACATTATAATAATTATACAAAGTAGCTGTTGTCTTATGCGATAAACACAGCAAACTTAATGAGCTATATATAATACAAAAAAAATCTGACGAAAATGCAAATCTTAATTACTACACAGGTATTATGATGACTGTTACACATTAATAACGATTTTTAATCCGGGGGGTTGGATGGGATATAAAACACGCAATAAAGCCTAGTTCCTTGGACGTCAAAGCTCACAATAAACACTACAAACTCAATGAACAATATAATGCAAAAATCTGACAAAAATGTAAATCATAAGTACTACACAGGATTATGATGATAGTTACATATTATATGCTGGCACCCGAGAACTATTTTTAATCCGGGGAGTTGGCTGGGATATAAAACCCGTAATAAAGCCTAGAGTTCCTTGGACGTAAAAGCTCAATCGTCAATCCTAAATAAAAAAGCAGCGTATGTGTGTACTTTCTGTGGGTTGGTCCGCACTTTATGGTGGGGACCTGTCCCTGTTCTCTAATTATATATACACTTGTAGAATGTACGTGGATTTAGCTGGCGTACCCTTGTTCCGAAGCGTTAGGTAATATAAACGTGCATATAAAGAAGTCAGCAAAGCTGTTGCTAACCGTCTTGCTGTTAACCAATGTCCAAAACGGATTTGGGTTAAACGGAGCGACACGATTAAGTTTCATACTAGACGCAATAACGCATTAAATTGTATCCATTTTCATTGGCACTTAAAGTATTATTTTATTTTAAAATTCTAATTTTTAAATTTATCTTAGTTTCTAAAATTCTAAATTTTGATTTTTAAGAATTTTTAAAGGTCTAATATTTTTAAAATCTAAATTGTTATTTTAATAACCCAAATTTTAAATTTTTATTTTTAAAGGTCTAATTTTTTATTTTAATAACAAAAACTAAAACTTTTTATTTTTCGAGGTTCATTTTTTAAATCTAAATTTTTATTTTAGGAACCCGAATTCTAAATTTTTTATATTATTTTAAAAGTCTAATTTTTTTAATCTAAATTTATATTTGAATCATCCAACTTCTAAATTTTTTATTGTATTTTTATAGGTCTAATTTTTTTTAAATCTAAATTTATAATTTAATACCCCAAATTGTAAATTTTTATTTTTATTTTAAAAATTTTAAATCTAATTTTTTTTTCAAATATTGTAAATTTTGAATTGTAATTTTCTTATTTTAGCAAATGATTTTGTGTAAATTTTGAGATTTTCAATATTCTGTATGACTAAAACGGAGCGAAGCCAAGTTTCTTTATATATAAACAATTTTGAGATAATTTCTCGGAATGACCAAAGTTTAAAAACTTAGCACCCGTGGTAGTGTTTAGTAGTTGTTTATCTAGTTCCGGGCAACCTGTAAAGCAACTGTTTAGCAACTAATAAGCACTCGGTAGGACTAACAACATTAAAAGTTTATTTTCTATTATATATATATTTATAATAGAAATAACAAAATGCTTTCAAATATTAAAAATAATTTCTATCTCGTCTTTTAAAAGTATAATTATTGGATCACTTCAAAAAACAGTTCCGAAAAATAGCAAACCCAATTATCGCTCTAAACTATATTGCCAGAAGCACACAAACACTGAATACTATTGATTGATTTATACAATTGATTATATTTATTATATGTTATGTAGGAATATTTTTACCGTTTGGTATATATGAAAGTATCTGTAATATATATATATTACAGATATATATTTATAACATACATAGATATGTTATAAATCTATAATAATATGAATATATAAAGTTGAAAATACATATATTTACACCTATAACCACTATAGCAGAGTTCGTAAATATACGCAATTAGAAAATAATGTTTACGTATCTGTAAGTGTGAAAAAACTTTAGATATATAAGCATGACTAGCATTGATGTTAAGCAATAAGCTTCGGTTTACTGCTAATGCCTAACATTATTTCGGTGGACTGCCAACGCATTTGGCGCAGGGTATTTGCCATTGAGTGAAAAGATCCCAACTACCTGAAGATAATAACTTAATTTTTGACGCCGTAAATTGCCTAAATATGTAGGTTCTTAAAAATACGAAACAAATGTCATGAACCAAGAAGTTTCGACTTAAGTGGAAGAAACATGTACCTGGAGAGATTAAAAAAAATTCGAAATTTATCATAAAATGTGATGTTGCAAAACAACTCCTTCGCTACGGGAGAGATAAATGGGATGATTTACGGCACTAACTGCCGGAGCCTAACATTAGCTATATCTGTGAATTCGTTCCGTAATTATAGATCTTGCAATGAAAATTAGCGAACTTACATGGTCTATAAAGTAAACTAGTGAAATTACCATTTTAGTCAGGAAAATGGTTCAAGCGGTGGAACTAGGGATTTAATTGTCCAAATCTTTCTGGTTCGTGTCACTTTGATGATTTTGAGGTATGTCCGATATCGATTTACCCAGCAGTTGCTGAGATATGCGTGTCACGGAATTCACCGTATATACGTAATTGATGTAAAGCCCAAACGTCAAAATGATAGCGGGATTTACAATACGAAAGTTGTGCATTTGAAGTATCAAGTTCTTCGAATAGAAGTATAAGATGATAATAGAATACATCCGTTAACTTTCATGAAAAGTATTTTGAGTGTAGTATTCAAAATTTGAGTCCTGAGTTCGAATCCCTTCACCATCCATACCGTGAACATGACTCGCGTAACTGTTCACTTTAACAATACACACACGGCCTGTACAGATAATTATGAATTGAATTTTCTCACAACAAAAATCGTATATAATAAACTTTAAAAACAATATCTACTTGCTTATTTATTTTACCTGGACCGAAATATTGTAGCTTTCAATTTAGTTTGGTTGTTTGCAGTTATATATATATACTTGGTCGACAGTGTTATTACTAAAAAAACCAAGCGAAGGAAGCAAATCAAATAAAACAAGCTACATCATCGAGGTCTGGGTATAATTTTTCTGGGACTTAGAGAGGCAGGAGAACACGGAAGGCCTCTAATAACTAAAATATATCTACTAAGAAATCCAATAATTTTTCTAATATCCTGTGAGGGCGAGCAGATTTGCCTAGGCTCGATCGGGACTTTCCCGCACCGCGCCCCGTGACGTTGGCCATGCTTATCGATGTGACTACTTTGTACACGCATGAACAAAATATGTCAGTGAACATCAAAATAACGCAACGCGACTGGCGTACGACGTAACGAAGGGAGAAGAGCAGAAATTAGAGTAGAGTCGCCGTCGCTTTAAATTTCAACTTAATGCAATCAAGACAAGCCAGCATGACATCGTTTACCCAACCGTCGTTTTGTTGTACTGGGATGCTAACAAAATAATTCTTCGTTCAACGTTTAGATAGCAGTTCTGTTCGACTCCGAGTTGCTAGTTACTTTAGTTTGTACATAATAGTTAGCATAGAACATGACGATGTTTTCCCAATTCAACGCCATCACCACCACACAACATGCAAAACACACAGTAGAAATGATGATAGAATGGCTAAGAACAATAATGTGATTATATTCACGAGGCGATCTGAAGAAAAATCGTGGAATTATTATTCCAAAAGAGCCAATAACCACGGTCCAAGTAAAGCTGAGGGGAGAAAAACGTTATATGGTTAAATAAATGCCGTGGGTTCGGAGGAGAGGGGCGGCGGCAGCCCACTGGTTTAATCTTAGGCCTCGATATGAGGCAGTTCAAAAAATCTTAGTTTAGGCCTAGTATGTAGAGGACTTCACAAAATGTATACAGCTTACGCCCCTCAGCTTGACTTCGTCCCTAACGAAACGATAAACGAGTTATTCATTTTCTTTTGTTCAAAAATATTTGGAAAACAACAACAAGAACTGATTTTGAAAGACTACGACGGCTTTTAACGGACAGCCAATAACCAACAATAATTATTGAAGACAGAGCCGACCGAACTTAGCAAGAATAGTAAGAAGGATAAATACGACTTTGACCATCGCTGACTATCATCATCATCATCATCATCATCATCATCACAATTGGAAACTGGAATTTTCAAATTTAGAGATAAACAAAAAATGGTTAACTCGCTTTCCTCTAAAATTGAAAATGTATTCTCGCAACAAAAACACACAACAAATAAAGTGTTCATAAGTAAACGTTGGTTTGATAGGTATAAAATAAATTCAAAGCAAGCTAAGATATAAGATTGGCACACAAATGATGCCTTTTCAGTTAGCCCCGTCCCCGAAACTGGTCAATTTTTTGTTATAAAAAAGCGGAAGTGGACATTTTCTGAACCGGCTCATTGAGGTGAGTCAAAAAGTAGTAATCATACATCCATCATCCCAACCCGGCTACCTATATGCGTGTTGAGCTATGCAATTAATACAAACTATGTGTGTTCTCTTCTATACCGTCACACTAAAGGCCGTACAGTTCTTCTTAATTATTGAACAAAACCAAATTCAGTTTTCAAACAATTTGTTAGATCAATTTCGACACAAGAAATCTATTACCTAGTAAAAAAATTAGAATTTCTCAGGAACAACAACTAGGTCCTTGGTTGTTGACTCGCAGTTTCCAAAAATTAGTATCTATCGTAGGTATGATAAATGTTTCATCGTATGATTTGTTAACAACGTTCCAGACTTTGAAAAATCCAGCAAATCTACGAAAAAAGCGAACAATTAGTGCGGTTAAAAATCAATTTTGCTACAATAGTTGCAAATTCGCCAGTATCTCTACCGCAATCGGCTTACTACTACTACAAACAGTTGAAAAAGCCGGCATTGAAAAACAAACCTCACGTTTATGTTATCTCTATATTATACGCGTGGGTCATTAATGAGCCATAAAGTATCAAATGAACTTAAGAGTTGAACGTTTATAGCAAAAAAAGTGCTACAACTAAAGCTTTACCGTATTTTGCAAATTCGTACGCGTGTTATGTCGTCCAAACGAATCTTGTTTTTATCCGAAAGAGTTGGCTTAGCATTAGCACACTCTCTCTCTATGCGTTTCACACACGCTTAGTTTTAGATAGCCAGCCCATTAGCCGGACTAACATACAACAGAAAAAAATGTAAACGCAATATTATCTAATCGCGATAATGGACATTGCATTGAGCTTATCGACGAACGCATGAACATTATTTTATTATTACACCACTAATCGTAAGCGCTAGACTGACTTCAACTGCAGCCACCTGAGTGCTTACGTGTGGTGCTTTGTAGAAACGGCAATATACAAACCAGACACAAGGCTTATTGCATACTGCCGCGGGCAACGCAAGACAGCCAAAAACTCTGTGCCGCGCCTTCGCTTAACCGTTTTGAAAAACTGAAATCATTTGGAAAGGCTAAAATCGTACTATTACACTACCGTAACTAACCCTCGATCACAGAACAGTAAACAATCTTTATACGTGCACAATCACACACACACACATACAATAGATACGTTGCGCTAGTACAGGAAATACTCACCACCTTATTCGACGAAAAATAGCTAAATATCAGAATGACTACGGGTTTGACAGGCATCCGCTGTCCGGTAACATTTCAGTTCGGTGGTGCCCGCTTACAAAACTGCTCTAGCACTACCAAAGGCATGATATTGATAGCTAGCAAAGAGCGGCGACAGCGCGCTTTGAGCCAAAAAACCTCTTCTCAGCGAACCCTGCTCTGCCAAAGCCAAGACACCATCCAGAGAAATGCATAGCATATATATACATATAAATGGGAGCCGATGGCGTGTATTAGCGTCTAGCGGTGTGTGATAAGCAGCTAATGTCAAAGCAGCGTTATGTCGCTTATGTAGTAGTGATAATGGTGGTGCGCGTTTAGCATATCTCTTGACAACGACCGTACTCTATAATTCATTAATGCTTCACTAACATTGAAGCTATATATCGCTTATCATTTTAGCTGTTGCTGCTTCTGCTACATAGACAGGCGGGCAGCCAGTCACAAGTCTTAACCAACTGTACTTGGCAATATAGCCTAAAGAACGCATTTTATATAAGTAGGACCGACGGGATAGAGAGAGAGAACGATCATAAATATCAAACAGTCATTAGTTATGGCCTGTGCGTACAACAGATATTTATGTGGATACTTTTTAGCAAACTAGCGAAGGAAATGAAAAGAACAAGTTAAGTTACAATATCAATTTAAATTAAATTACCGTTGGTTATTCTTGTTCGTAGCCTTAGCTAAACACTCCACATTGAGATGGGATTCTGGGAAAAAAACCCAGTCTATTGCCAGCTGCCATATAGACACGCCGTATGAGGCTTCTCCGACAGCAGTGCAACTGAGTAAAGCAAAAACCAAAGAGACATAGTGGTTTTTCATAGCTCTCAGCATTCTTTAGACGTCCGTTCTCGGCAGCCCCCATTACCTCGTCATTTCTATTGCTGACGTGGCCCCACTAAGCGAATCATAATCATGTAAAACAAACTTTAAACTATGTATAGCACCAATTATGAGTGTAATATGTCCTTGAAATCGATCAACGGGTTACTAACAAAATATGTATATATGCCAATACGCGTAAGACCAAAATAGTCTGGTTCACAGAACAAACGCGTGATTGCAATCGGAAACTGAACAGACTTGAAAAAAGGCTAACGAAATGTGCTTTTACGCAAGCGCTTACTAGATCGAATTATTACAAAGGGGTTTTGGGTTAGCCATCCAGTCTAAAAATAGCCAATCTTGAAGGTAGGGCAATAATTGTGGTTCCAAAATGTTTAATCTGCGAAAATTCTACATTCCCACAGTATTCTAAAAGAATTTGTTTTTTGTATTTTGGGGTTATCAACGGATCCGAAAAATTTTTTCTCTATTGCCAAGGTGTGTTCGATCCGTACATGAACTAACGAGTTATGTACGAAATAAACTTCGTGTAACTGATTGGTGTTACTTGTGAATCTTTCCAAAAATGGATCCGATTGATTATGACGCTATTGGACTCAGTTCGAGATTTACTGAAAATTAGATATTTTTTGAAAAAACGTTTTTAAGAATTTCCGGTAACTTGGTGGAACCATTAGCAATCCAACAAAATCTTAAATTTATTAGCCATTAATATGGCAAAACTGAAAGCTTAATGAATGAAGCTCTCGAGGAGCTTATACACTTTTGAGCCGAGGGGTGTAGTCCTAAAAGACTCCATTACAATCTAAGCAAACTTATAAAAATGGCTCTTAGAACATAACAAATACGTATTAGCAAGAGTGCATTAGGGAAGAGTATGACACTTCACTGCGATCACATACTAGCCCGTATTAGCAGCTGACTATAAGAAATTGGGGGGGGGGGGGGTTGGACCGACCCCTTCCCCCCCAAAAAACTGGGGGTCCGACATACCCCCCCAGGAACTGGGGGAGGGGGTCGGGGCATCTGGAGGGCAGGAGCAGCGTCAGGGGGGTCAGGCCGAAAACGCCCGTATGATCAAACACGGCTTACATGTGAGTAGAGGGAAGTGTCACTCTCTTCCCTAATGTACTCTTGGTATTAGTAACTTAATTCTACTATAAAATTACTTTAACGACAACCAAAGCAGACACAGAAAGCCAAACACATGTACATATCATTATCATGGTTCAGCAGTGCTTTCATATCTTGGGCAGGACCAATCACATTTGAGAAAAATTGCAAAAAATAATTACTATCAACTATTTTACCAATCTAACTAAAAGGTGGATTAACCCACGAAGGGTGTAGCGACCGTTATATTTGCGAAAAGGTGACATTTATAGTTACCGGAATGTTCAAATAAAATACTCCATCGTTTTCAGCAACCTACAAAACGTGTATAACCACAGATCTCCAAAATTATAACGATAGATTGAAAACCACAAATTCTGCGATGGCTCAATGGAAGATGTGGTCCCAAAGTAACATAGTACCATTCTAAGGCTCAATGGAAGATGTGGTCCCAAAGTAACATAGTACCATTCTAAGGCTCAATGGAAGATGTGGTCCCAAAGTAACATAGTACCATTCTAAGGCTCAATGGAAGATGTGGTCCCAAAGTAACATAGTACCATTCTAAGGCTCAATGGAAGATGTGGTCCCAAAGTAACATAGTACCATTCTAAGGCTCAATGGAAGATGTGGTCCCAAAGTAACATAGTACCATTCTAAAAAGTTACAGGTACGTTCATATTGATCGCTCCATCTTTTTTTAGAAACCGCAAAAACATTTATAATCACACATGCAGCAAATTATAGCATTACATGGAATATCACGAAATTATTCATAGTTCTGAGGCGGCACTCCAAGCGATAGATCATCATTGCAAAAAGTGTACATCGGTCAGCTATACGTTTAAATGAAGCACTACATAGTTTTCAGCATCCTTGAAAACCTTTGTGATGCCAGATACAACAAAATGTATTATTAGATTGGAAACTATGAAATCATGCACGATTGAATGAGGTGCCAGTGATACTGTATCGTAACAGAAAAGATACATCGTTTACATATACATACATATCAATCATCCCATCGTTTTCAGCAGCCTCGACGACCTATATAATGACAGATTGAACAAACCATGGCATTAGACTAAATATCACGAAACCATGATGGTTCTGTTGGAGCAGGGGACACAGTTCCATTCTGAAAAGGTACACCAGTCACAGCCAAATATATCCCTCCATCCTTTTCAGCAGCCTCGAATACTTTTATAGTGGCCGTATAATGCTTAACGACTATCTTACAAATGTGATAAAGGGTAAAATGCGGTGCTTCTGAGAATCTGTTTTGTGTCCTTATCTCCTTATCCACGAATACGTCAAAAAATGCTGGTCAAAGTTGTATATCTTGTTCAGGCGAACACAAAAGATTATGCAGTGTGTTTATGATATAAAGCCTGTTTTTGCGCTATAACTGAAAAGTATTTCACTCGGTCATTCATAAAAATGGAGGAGCGTCCTCTTTAAAGGGGGTTTACAATACCACATAGCTGTGTTGCACGGATGGACCCTAAAGTGTCACGAGCTACAGTTTATCATATGCAAAAAGACCTTATGGGATTACATTTATTCGTTAAATGAGAAAATATAAAACTGCACAGACGGACGGATGGACAAGTTAAATTTATCAGTGCGCATAAAAGTAAATGCTTCGCACACTGCGCAAACAGATAAAGATTACTTTTAATGAGTGGAATTCAATTGCAAAAATATCCACACATAAAGGTCATTAATCATAAATGGGAAAAATATATAACTTCAACGTTTTACTTACTCCATGTGGAAAAATGAACTACCCGATGAAATACTGGGAAGACAGTGCGAAACATCCAGCGACAGCCATTTAGGGTTAACATGTACAAATAAAGAGCGTCAACGCTCACGCTCGGTTAAATGTACCACTACGTAATGAGGATTTCACCAAAGCTCGAAAAAATTTTCACAGGGGCGTCACCAGAAAATTTCAACTTGGGGCACCCCCTTCTTGTGTGGATCAATTCACCACAGTATTCAACGTAAGGATGTTGAAAAAATTTTGTTGCAGGTGTAAACTGGAGGGACACCAATATCAAACTGGAGCGGGGGTGAGGCAGGGCCCACAGTCCGTCCCTATAGCTATAACAGTATACATAACCTGAATCAGGTCACCGAAAATAATCTACATATAAAATCACAAAGTCAGCAATCAAGTGTCATCTACCACTGTACACATTTGCCATACAAATTAATCTCTCATGTACGCCAGAGGAATTTCAATTAACCCCTACATCAACCGAAAATCGTCAATGTCAAATATACGGCGACAATGTTAGTACCGTTTGGCTGAGCTCGACAAACTGAAGAAAACATCCAGTAGACTATCACGAAAATATTTAAGATTTTTGGGATACCAATAGTCACCTCTCGATACTGAACATGCTGAGAATTTTTTCTCAATATATATAGTTTCAGGTGCCGTTCGAACCGCATTTAAACAGCACAGTAGTGTGGTGCCAGAATCACCTCCATTCATTCGCAGTGGAACGCGGAAATTTTTCTGAATTGTCGCCCAAAATTCACATTAACACCCATAACTCGTTTACTTCGGAATAGACCGAGCCAATTTTAAACCTATTCTATTCACCTCAACAATGCGGTTCTGAAAAAAAATTTTTCGGAAAAATTCTGATATCAATATAACCCTACAAACGCCCATAGCAATTAAATGCACTAACGAAGAATGTGTATTAAATTGAGCATCATTCAGCAACAATCACTGGAAATTTGTTATTACGAAATCAACCTCTGTAATCCCTCCATTGTTATCCTGTAATCAACCTCAATGTTATCTGATCAAAAACCAAAATACCGAAATCGAAAATCGAAATATAACGAAACCAAGTCCTTTCGGCAACTTTCGGCAACAATTCTTCATTTTAGCAGCGAAGCAAAACATTACAGATTAAATATATCTAAGATTTCACGAAGCTTCTTGAGCGAACATGAAATCACAACATAGGCCATTATGAACTTTTTATATTAATACGCAACAACTTACTTTAAAACCTACTAACTTACTATTATCCAAATTCTAACAAGTAATAGCAAAATGCACTTAAACCTATCGTTCGTAAGGCGACACATTTATTGCAGGGTACATTGCATAGCGAGTTGCTTAGTTTTTTTGTGCGGCGGGCGTCTGTACATGCGCTGTTATTCGATCGTTTTGAGAGGTTCCTAACGGAACTGAGTTACAGCTCCTAAATAATATAGTAGCTGGTGTGCGAATTTCGGAGCCAAACGATCCATGTTCAAATCAAAACAGCAAAGTTTATTGTACGAAATACGCGTTAATTGAAGAAAGGAATGAGTAGGTACTTGCATAGTTGTAGTGCGCTGAGGGATTTCGTGCGCATAGTTTTGACGAATTCAAGGGAGCGCGACAGCACTATTTTGAACCACTAAATAGCATAATTGTGCGTACAAATCTTTAAATGAACGGTAAGCTATGCTGTAATAGATCATATACAGTAAAACTGAATGGGAGGAAAAAGTTTCCCATAAATTTTTGGGGTACTACATAGAACCCACAAATTTTATAATCTTTGGGTGCCATAAAATTCGATGCATCCAGAAAGTTTCTGGGTGCTGATCGTAATAAATATTATTACTCAATAATTTGACAATAAATTGCACGCACCTAGTAATTTTGCAGATGCAGTCAAGACCCAGCAATTTTAATTTTTGTGGGACAAATCTTATCAATCTCTTTCAGTTTTGAAGTGGACTATCTATAACTAGTAACTTATGACATAGCAGTAGCAGTTTTATATCGAACATAAATGAATTATATGTTACAAATGATATATTATTTACCTCTGATGAATATTCAGCAGCTTCCATCGCCAATGTTGTTCTTCAATATCCGTGAATCAAAAGCAAACAAAAGAACGACTAACAATTCGTTTGCTACGGTTAGGCGTTAAAACAAATCTATTACCAAAAGCCAATAGCTTTTTCCTCGATCACTTTCAATTATCCCTGCGCATGCTTATATTCGTCCAAAATAATATTATGTCTATTATATACTTGATCGGAACAGTGTTTAAGCGGACCAAAATGTTAATAATAAATAAATTTTGTAATTTATTATGCTATATTATACATCTAGCTCTTGGTGTATCGTAGATATCAAGTTAGTTGCCAGTTCGTGCGCTTCATTATCAATTTTTGTGAAAATTAATTACATAGCTAATTACGTAACTTTACAAAGTTTTGTTACTACAGTTATGTTAATTTTAGTTTTGTGCTAAAATGTAACAAGTTATGTTGTCTAAAAATTATGAACGACAGATTACCGTTCGTTTCGAGGTTAAGCTTCAATTTGCTTGTATAAATCACAGCAGTAATATTTCAAAATCAAAACCAAATTATATTACAGATATCACATATTCACATTCTGTTCGAGGACATCAGGGTTTAACTCCGAGTTAAAGTAGTTAGTTGTCCAAAAATGTATGTGCATACGCCACGCCATTCGCCAGCACTTTACACCATTTTCGATGACAACCAATAAAGTCCAATTAACAGTCTGACTGCGTCACATTAAATGTACCAGCTTATCACGCAAATTTCAAATTATACAAGCATGGTCATGATGTCCTGTACACCCTATTGTTAACAGTGTTGCAATCAGGGTTCAAGAAAAAGCTGTTCTACGTTGAAATGTTATAACGCAAAAAATAATCTTTCCAAGCGCAGTCATAGTCACTACACGGATTTTTACTATGTCTACGATATCATACTGAAACGTCGGTGGTGCCTTGGACACCATAAAAAGTAAAAAATAATGATGGTGTATACCATATCGTAATACCGTATATCATATCGTTAATCGTATTACACGGGCTATACGTGGACAAAACTTCCACATATCTGGCTATTTATAACTTAAACGTTGCGAAATGTTTCAGGCATTTTTTATAAAAAATGTTCGAAATGTTTTTCAATGAAAAGCGCTAAAATAGTAAATAAATCAGAAGTGCGATTCCATTGTATTGAGGTCAAAAGCAATGTGTTAAGCTAATTTTTGCATAATTTTATATAATACTTTGCTTTAGCACATGATTTTAGGAAAAATATTGCTAATTTTTTATATCAAGTGGGTTTGTTTTACGTGGGGAAATGAAAAAATTTGCCAGGGCCTTTGAAGCAGTAGAGGCAAAACTTTTGGCAGGCAGTTTCAACCGGGAGACACCCGTTTTTGTCAGGGAAACCGAACAATTTTTCCGAATTAATACAGCTACCAGCTGTTTATGCGCCCCTGGAATAATTCACGGCTGGACAAAATAATCTGTGAAAACCAGATATAAAATGTGCGCTACATAAAACACTGCCATAAACTGGCAGTTCGAAATACTTTGTGCTATACTCAAACGTGATATTTTGCTCCGCTGTAGGTTGTTGATAACAAAATGGTTGAAGTTTACGGCAATGATTTTTTTTTTAATTTTCGATATAAAAAATTCTAACCCACAGTTGTATACATGTGTTCGGTTTATAAACACATATATTTTCTTTTTGTAATAGCTATAGAATTTTAAAATAGAAAAGATACTATATCCACATTATGGTAACTTTCCAGCTCTATTTTATTGCACACGTTTTTGCCAAAGATTGATTTCAACGGTCAGCTGTCACAAACAGACCTTTTCCTGTTGGACACATTGTTGAATTTGGCCAAATACTATGTGTAACGGCAAGAGATAATCAATATACATGTATATTTATAAAATATTTTTTGCTACATAGTCGTTAAATCATGGATTTTTTCGAGTGTTCAGTAGATACAATCAATACAATGATAAGAATTTGCCAAGTGACAAAAAAATTTCACTACACGTTACTTCTCGACAATTTCAACACGAAACAACAACAACAAGCAGAAGGAAAGCATTTTGGCCTTTGGCTGCTTTCAAATCAGTGTATCAACTTTGCACAAGCACTAGCATTGGGCGTTCAGGTGGGTCTATACTTTCCCGTAAGTCATCGGTGGGTCTGTAAAGTAATGTGGGTACAGAATCCCATGGATCACTCTAGGTCGCGGGTCATTCCTAGGTAACCCATGTCCATTCCGTCCTATATCGGTCGGTCAACTGAGAAGGCCGATGTATACGCATACCAACCTATATATACATGTTAGCTCTCGTAAAATGAATATAATGGTAATTTATACAGTTATTGTATAGCATTATATCGCTACGATTTACATGGAAAATGACACAAATACGATAATTGTACTGCGAACAAATCCTACATCAACTGTGTACTAATTTCTGCATTAGTGTTTGACTCTGTTAACATATATTATATACAATAATTTGTGCAGAACAAATATATGATTATTTACATTTTGTGAGAACGAATTTACATACAAGAATTGTATGATTTATTATTCTTAGCTTTGTATGAAATTATACACTGAAATGTGTGAATAATTTACACAAATTTGTGTGAAATCACAGACATGCTACAAATGTAGGGTTATTAACACCTAATTTGTATAAAATTGCAGATAATAAATGTACGCTTTGTATCACGTAATCAGCTTAAAACGTTATACTGCATATACTTGAATAAATTAAAAATTAATTCAAAAATTCCTAAAGAATTAATACATCAGATATGTTTTATTTCATGCAAATATTTGTAAAAATTCATACATTAGATATATCTCGTTTACTACAAAAATATGTAAAAAAACTTCATACATTAGATACATATACTTAATTTGATACAAATATATAGCTATTAATACAACTCATATAATATTTTTCATACAAATATACATTCACATTAATATAGTTCATACGTTACATTTCATACATTAAATTCACACAATGTACGCGTTATAATTCGTGCAAATATATGTCCATATTCGCACACGATGTGCTTTGTTCAATGCTATAAAGCCTAAACACTTATATATATTTGTTTTTTTCACGGAAATGAATTCTAAAAACTTGTACAAATGAGGATTATCAATCTTCATAGAAAATTATTATGATATTTGTACATCACAAATGTATGAACATGCAATTTCACACTTGAAATGTGTATGTAAACCAGACCGCTCAAATAACGTAAGACACAGTACACATATATGTATAACATATAATAGTTATTTTAAGAAAGTGTTTGCGTATAAAAATATATTAAACCCCCCCCACATTACTTGGTCCGGTTAGATATAAACTTAAAAATGTGTATATATGCAAAGATGTATTGTTATATATAGCGTATATACTATAATGCATCCCAAATTAAGCCCAGCGTTACAGCAGCGCTAAACTATTATATATACTATTATTGAACATGCTGCGTTTAATAGATAAATAAATGTCAGAAATGTAAATTAATTCTAAACCCATAAAAAAAGAAATGGTTAGACCTTATAAACCGGCATGAGCTAGTGTTCCGTTCCAAAACAGACGGCTCTATCTTAAGCTATCTATCTATCTATCTATCCAAAGCTTGTTCTCGAAGCGTATATAAGTTTGGTTCTCTAAATCACATAACTGATTTTATAACCATGATAATAATAATACTCTATCAAACAATAGAAGAGATATAGACGAGATTATATTACTTCTAGTATACGATATACATATACATATACATAGTTCTCTTAATATAATCCGAGCACGAATAAAGTCAATATCCGGTTCAATGAACAAAATCAAAGTGATATAGGACATACACATATACATATGTATGCATGCATATACATACATATGTAGATATATTTATATATTATACAGATATATCGGTGTACATAATATACAGACATACGTATATATATACAATATACATTTTGCGTTATATATATAAAATTAAAATGTATATGTATATATCAATGGTCCTTATATAAAACTCTGTTCCAGCTAAGGTTCAGCTCAGAAATCAAACTTGAAATCATTCATGTTGTTGTTGTCGGTTGTCGTGATAAAAACACGGCCTGAAACTGAAATCCATCTATGATGATTACAATATTGAGAAATCAAATCGGATGGCCTAATACAGCTAGCGATTTGGGTCTATTTAAATTATTTTGATTTAGAGCCCGGGCAGGCTAAGGTTATATGTTATAGCCTGTCGTAAGAAAAGGCACCGAATGGCACAAATAATTTTGTGACCAAAAGGAACCGGAACCACCAGCGAAATTTAGAGGCTAACCCTAATTAGTATATGTTCTCGGAGTGATATGTATATATGTATTAAATATATATCAATTACGATTGAAAGCTTACTTGGCTGAACTACCGAATACAATGTTCTGTTGGAAATTACCTAGTCAAGCGATGTTGACGTTGTGCTTATTACAATGTCATACCTGATTTCATGCTTCAAAGAAGTTGATGAACGTAGCATTACGCTTCAGCTACGATATATATCGTAAATATAGAGGTTTAGGCCCGGGGTACTATGGTGTTTGATTTATGTAATTCAAAATATTTAGGGGGAAAGGCACATGGTAAAATATGCGGATCGATATAATTACCATCGCAAGTCATCAACCCCTAGTATTGTTTAGATCATAACCCACAGTTGAATTGTAATAACGTCTGTTTCAAAAAATCTTTAGCTCTATATTAGTTTTATATGTTTTCATTCTTTCTTTTCCAGTTTTGTTGAATACATAAGTTTATAAAGAAATGCAGCAGCCATCTTAATAAATAAAGCTTGAAACAGTCGTTAGGACTAGCATAGCGTGAGTAAACGTATTGAAATCAATAGTTTGACGCCTGATTACACTTGCAACAATACTTTTGCGTAAATAAAATCCATCAGCTTAACGGCTAGATTGGACGTAAATCATTCGTGCAACCGAATTTTGTTAGATCAAGCAATATAGCTAACCACTACAATGTTGACTATGAAAATGGTATAGATGCAAATATGTCGCATCTCTATATATTGCAATGCTATGCCTGAATCCAGTTCTTCATGCAACGTAAGTATGTGGGTTGCAATTCACTCGTTTTGCGACGGGCCTTGAGGATCCGTGCTACAGATTCCAAATAAAGCAATGAATCACCAGCACAAAGAAAGTACTGCTAATAAAGAGTGTTCTGTTGGTTATAGATGATCCGCTTTAAAACCGAAGGGGACGATAAACAAGTTACTATATATTTTGTCGGTGCTAGGTAGAACCCTCTATTTTAAAATTTTTAGGTGCTGCTAAATTCGATGCACCCATTAATTTTCCAGGTTCTGGTCGTCGTAATAACAGCAAGAGTGCACTAGAGAAGATTATTACACTTCCCTGCACTCACATGTTAGCCCGTGTTTGATAATACGGACGTTTTCGGCCTGAGCTCCCAGTTTCTGGGAGGGTAGCTCGGATCCCCCAATTTTTTTTTTTGGGGGGGTCGGACCCCCCCCCCCAGAAATTGAGGGAAAGGGTTCGACCGACCCGACCCCCCCGCCCGCCAAAAAAAGAACTGAGGGGGTCCGAGCTACCCCCTCCCCAAAAACTGGGGGGGGGGAATCGGGGCATCTCGAACCCACAGAAACTGGGGAGAGGGTCAGGCCGAAAACGCCAGTATCATCAAACACGGGCTAACATGTGAGTGCAGGGAAGTGTCATACTCTTCCCTAATGGACTCTTGATAAAAGTAATTAACCAGTAATTTGAAAATCTGTGGGTGGTAATAAATTGTACACAAACAGTAATTTTGCAAATATAATCAAAACCCACTACTTTTAATTTTTGTAGGACAAATGCCTATCTTTCAGTTTTTAAGTGGGCAACCTATTACTAGTCCCTTGCTTTGGGATGGGCCTAAGTATGCGCGATAACGATTCGAAATAAAGAATCACGCACTAGCTCAATCATGCGCTAGCATGTAGTATTGAAAATTAATAATCATTTCTAATCGCGTACGTATATATGCGATCACTTTCAAGGATCAGTAAAAATCGAAATCTTCAAATCGAACATCTGACAAGGCAAATGTCACTGTAAGAACAATGCGATCAAACGTGCATTACAGAATTTGTATCAAATCTTTTCATGTTAAAATTATACCATATTCAATAAAATTACAGTGTACGATTAATCAATATGCTCATTACCGAAGTTGAGAGTTGGATTTGTAAGGCGATACTACCATCACTAAACCAATTGGACCCATCGATTGATATTGAACTTCTACGGGTTCATACTAGTTCAAAATATAGGGTTCCAATAACTGTATAATAGTTGTGTAGCCAGTCCTAGAATGATTACACGAATATATATCTAACAATAGTCGGTAATCGCATGTCACACAGTATGACGTCAACCATAAAACGGAACCCAGAACAATAATTAAAAGTACATATATATTTTTCAGCATTTCAAATTGTCAGGTATTTGTTTTGGCATTATAACAATAATTTCTTTTTGCTAAACGGTTTTTTGTCAATCTTTATCTCTAAACTGGATCCCAATAATTGATCTGGTGGCGCTGTTGGCATATAATAGCGATGCACAGCTTGATACAATAATTGCAGTAAAAAATATATATAAAAGCTCAGTTTAACAACTTCGACCGCATATATTTATATATTTATTATATTATTTTCCAAAGGTCCTACCCGTGTTAGACAACATTTATACCAATAATTATTTTTAAGCTAGAGAAATATAATGTTCAATATACCTACTTTGGGTCAAAATCTTGGTAAATTTCATTATATTTTAAAACTTATTATTTTATGGTGTTACGTGTGCACATGTAAATTCATCCACATTGATGAATGAAAACCAATTGAAATCCACACAAATGAAACAGGGCAAAGCAACAGGGCCAGGTGACATCGCTGCGGAGGTCTGGAAAGCAAAGGCTTGGGATCCATCGTCGTGGTTAGCCACTTTTTTTCAACCGTATAATAGCAGAACAAAAACACCACAAGAGTGGCAACAGAGCACGACGGTACCGATATGGAAGCGAAAGGGCAACCCTGCAGAGTGCTCAAATTATAAACCCATTCGACTTCTCTGTCACACAATGAAGATTTTCGAACGCGTGCTGGACAAAAGGTTAAGACAGATTGTCAACATCTCAGTCAACCAGGTCGGTTTCCTCAAAGGATGTGGAAAAATTGATGCAATCCATGCGGCCAGAGTACTAATCGAAAAACACCGAGAGAAACAACTGCCGCTACACATATCCTTTTAGGACCTTGAGAAAGCCTTTGACCGCGTTCCACACGAAGTTATATGGTACGCACTACGAAATCACGGTGTGCCAGAGGAGTTAATCAAGTGGGTCAGGCTTCTATACGCGGGTCCGACAAGTCGGGTGAGGAGTATCGCTGGAATATCAAGTCCGCTACAAATCACAGTCGGGGTTCATCAAGGTTCAGCACTATCACCGCTGTTGTTTATAATTGTGATGGACGCAATTACCCGAGACATCCAGCGCCCGGCACCTTACACACTGCTCTATGCTGACGACGTTCTTTTGGCCACAAAAGATAGAAATGACTTACAAACACTAACTCAGACATGGCACGACCGCCTAGCCCAATATGGCCTACGTCTTAATGTGTCAAAAACTGAGTACCTAACAATTGACAACAATAACGAGCAATCAATTATCATAAATGGTGTCGAGCTACCGCGTACCCAACATTTCAAATATCTAGGCTGGTCTTTATCAGCCGATGGCAGCATACATCATAAAAGCACTGCACGTATCAACGCAGCGTGGCTCAAATGGCGATCAGCAGCCGGCGTACTTTGTGACAGGCACATCATAAACCGTCTGAAATCAAAAGTATATCGCAGCATCGTGCGGCCTGCTGCCCTTCACGGCTCCGAGTGCTGGCCGATCACAAAAGAAATCGACAGCAGATTCTCCGTCATGGAAACAAAAATGATGAGATGGTGTAGCGGAATAACACGATATGACCATGTCCGTAATATTGACATCCGCACGCGTTATGGAGTTGCCCCAATCTGCGAAAAATTGCGCGAAAATCGCCTACGATGGTACGGACACGTACTGAGGTCCAAGGTTGTCTCTTTGGCGCACATCGGCCACAACATCGAGGTGGATGGTAAACGACCCAAATGCAGGCCAAAACAACGATGGGTCGACACACTACATGCAGCCCTGGCCGCTTCACAACTGCATCCCGACCAAGCTCATGACAGACTAAGATGGCGAACTCGATCCATTAGAGCCGACCCCGCCTCCAAGTGGGATAATGGCTGAAGGAAAAGAAGAAGAAGAAGATGTAAATTCATCCACATTCACACTGCATGTTTACCTGATATGGCGGACTTATACATTTGACTTCATCAATATTCACAATATTGATGCAAAATAAAGGCACGAAAACATTTCTCTGGCTAAAACTAGGCTAATTGTTGCTGTTGTCACCAGTACCTTAGCAATAAAATAATGGATTTGGTTTAACGTTCTACAATGGATGTGTTATATAAATAGCTAATGATAAATTATTGAGAAGGGTCTGCCATTTTCTGCTACCGTCGTGTGATCGGTAAAGGCATGATGGTTATGGAAAAAGGTGTCACCCTCTTATAAATAAGATATCATTAACTCTTAGTTATATTAATTGAGCACATGGGTGTGCGATCGCTAAAAATAGTGGGGGATGAGCATAATCTTTGGCTAAAACTAGGCTAATTGTTGCTGTTGTCACCAGTACCTTAGCAATAAATAAATGGATTTGGTTTAACGTTCTACAATGGATGTGTTATATAAATAGCTAATGATAAATTATTGAGAAGGGTCTGCCATTTTCTGCTACCGTCGTGTGAACGGTTGAGGCATGATGGTTATGGCAAAGGTGTCACCCTCTTATCAATAAGATATGATTAACTCTTAGTTATATTAATTGAGCACATGAGTGTGCGATCCCTAAAAATAGTGGGGATGAGCATAATCTTTGGCTAAAACTAGGCTAATTGTTGCTGTTGTCACCAGTACCTTAGCAATAAATAAATGGATTTGGTTTAACGTTCTACAATGGATGTGTTATATAAATAGCTAATGATAAATTATTGAGAAGGGTCTGCCATTTTCTGCTACCGTCGTGGGAACTGTTGAGGCATGATGATTATGGCAAAAGGTGTCACCCTCTTATCAATAAGATATCATTAACTCTTAGTTATATTAATTGAGCACATGAGTGTGCGATGCCTAAAAATAGTGGGGGGATGAGCATAATCTTTGGCTAAAACTAGGCTAATTGTTGCTGTTGTCACCAGTACCTTAGCAATAAATAAATGGATTTGGTTTAACGTTCTACAATGGATGTGTTATATAAATAGCTAATGATAAATTATTGAGAAGAGTCTGCCATTATCTGCTACCGTCGTGTGAACGGTTGAGGCATGATGGTTATGGCAAAAGGTGTCACCCTCTTATCAATAAGACACCATTAACTCTTAGTTATATTAATTGAGCACATGGGTGTGCGATCCCTAAAAATAGTGGGGGGATGAGCATAATTTTTCTTTGGGGGGGTGTGCAACGCCTCATCACCCCCGGAATCGCCCCCACGTTTGAGCATGTATCGTTCACTCGTTGCTGCTAGGCTAGTTAGTTTAGTGTTTGTGATTTGAACTGGTTAGCCCATAAAAGCTACTTTCCTGCCGAAGTGATGTATAAAATATTGATTATTTCTTCACGTAACGTATGCAATTTACAAACTAATTAAAATACTAGCCTCTAAGCGTTGAATCTCTGTCATATAACAGCTAGAAATAATTAACTCATTTTTCTTGTCATATAACTCAACAAATCAAGTTATATAATTATAATATATATTGTACTTGTTCTTGTACTTATAGTCGTAAAGCCGCAAGGCTGTAGCTGGCAACGGGTAAACGCTCTCTAGTGATGACGAATAGATGGCATCGGTTGAGCCAAAGTAATGGGCTTCTGCCTGTTTGTTGTAACCAAGCGTCCTACTTTCAGATCGTTCTTATAATGTTCTATCCGTGACAATCGTGGACGATTATGCGGACATTCCCTTATTGCAGGCGCATTTGATAGAAAGTTACATGTCGGAATGCGTGTATATGGCATTCGCGCGACGTGACCAAATCATCTTTAGCATTGCTTGACGTAGAACGTGGTCAATTGGTGAATGGTGACAGCACCTTGCATGTACGTACATCTACGTTTGTGATGTAGATCTAATGATCTAATGGAATTACACAATATTTTCATTAAACAACTCATTTGAATTACCTCAACTGTGTCATAACTTGTCCTCATTGAACAGAATACCACGGCTGAAACGAGTTGCTCTCATTAAAACCCAATCCAAGCCGATGTTAAAAGAAGACGGAGACAATACGCAGCCTTGTTTAATGCCAGTCGGTACCGCAAACTGTTCAGACATTTCACTATACACCTTAGCCCTGCTACTACCATGAGTATACACCGCTTTGAAAATGTTCACCTGTTTTGACTATCTTACGAATGGTCATACATAGGTTCTCGGTGGAGGGAATAGAATGTAGCAGCAAAGTCCATGAATAAGGCTCAAAATTTACGAATTCGCCTTCATATAAATTGCCAAAAGCTTGCTAAAGATATGATCTATGCAACCTCTTCTGTTTCTGAAGCTGACCTGATTTTCGCTCAGAAAGCTTTCATATAGGTCATGATACGGTAATATATGATGATGGTATTACAAGTACGCTTATTCCACGGTAGTTAGAAACAGCCTACTTTAAAAATTTTCTTGAAGATTGACATCAGAGAATCTTGAAAGTTTTGCGGAACTGTTTTGATAATTCAAATATTGATAAACAGAATATTTGAATTGTCAAGCGTTCAACCAAAGGCTGACCACCGTATATCAACCTTTGGGATGATAGCAAAATATATTTATATACATAAATAAATATATATTACATCTATATGTAACTATATATTAAATCTATATGTAATTGCATATATACGCATATTTGTCACAGGTGTCCAAAGTCCTTCTGCTCAGATGACTTCATGGTCTTGGTGGAATAGGCGAGCGCAGTAACCAAAAATTTCCCTAATTTTGCTCATAATAAGTTATGCCTAAGTACTCGTACAATATTTCATAATTTTGCCATAATGATTTCTATAGTGTGTTTTTAGTATATATTGATTTAGACCACAAATCGATTGGGGGCATAGCTTTTACGAAACTCTGCTACGAATGCCAAAACAGCTCAACTTATGACGGCCCTTAATTTAGATATTATGAGACCATCTAGTAGAAATAAGTATAGCGCATATTTTTTACACATTCCTTGCATAGTAGCATAATAGAATCTGTCCTACAGTATATAATTATTAAGTAACGTATGACCGCTACGAATAATTATAATTGTGCTCCAAATGATGATGGTTGAGCTTGAAACAAATATATACAGTTGCTATTTTAAAGAATACGAAGAGCTTTGAAAACTATCTGAAAGATAATAGCCTAAACATGGCGATTATAAGTAGCCAGGAGAGGTGGGATGCAACACACTCCAGTACTCTTGTGGGCTAAATTTTCTGAAGTTGAGAGATAAATATGTGATAAATTTCGCAGCTACGATACCCAGGTGTTTTGAACAACTTCAGCTAGTATATAGCAATACGTAACTGAACGAAACAAAA
>JASANE010017692.1:0-23367 GCA_030248225.1 Trileptium ribeirensis
CGGGCGGTTTGATGATGTGAATCGAGGCACAAAAAATTTCTGAAAATACTTTCGGAATGAACTTTGTCTAACCGACGAATGCAGGAATGCACAACGTATTAAATGCTGGAGTCCCGGTAAGGTGGTTTATGTCAAAATAAACCGCAAACCCAGCATACGTATTATATCATATGTGCTAAAGGTCCGTCATCTACTCAAGACGGTTAATTGACTCATTCCGGCGGGGGAGGGGTAAACAAAAAATCTACGGAACTTCCCTTTAAAGTCGTTGCAATTTTGCTCAGAATTTCTATAATTCTAAGTATAAATGTCAGTATTAATAACGTCACATTAGGTCATAGTAAACGTCAATAATTTTGGACAGTATCGAATAGTACTATCTTTTTGGTTGGTTTACTACAGAATATTTCCTCAGTCTTTTAACCTTCCATGTCCATTGACGTATAATTGCGTCAGAGCACATTGCAAAACATTGTGTTACCTAAATTCGTTGCACGGTGTTTGCATGTTTTTGTTACATACCTTCACATTACAAGATCCCTTGCGTAGCCGAGCAATACTGCTGTTGCAGTATTATAGATAGCTCAGTGGTTTGCATACGCTGCTAGCTGTCGAAAAATTTCTATTTGATTTCTAGCAGAGGGTTCAGTTTATTATTCAATGCACGTTCGACAAAATTAATTCGCGCGCTAATGGTGAATATTGTTAAGGATTTCCATGCAAAAATTTATACTTATCGATAAAAGATTAGTCTTGCAAATTCAGATATTTCCAAACTCAACGGCCTACTACAATCAAGAAACGTCCGATGATTATTTCAGAATGGGTTGACACAAATGTATATCAAGATATATGAACGAAAATAAGCGATAAAAAGTTTTCTTTATATACTGACAAGGAAGCAATATATTTCGTTTTCCGGCGTACCTTCAAATTTACATTTATATAGAAACGTCAAAGAATTTTACACAAAATCTTGTCTAGAATTTTTACACAAAATCAAGAATAAAATTTACTAAGGTTCGCCATATGGGTACGACCCCTGATGGAAAAATTTTGGACACGCCATTATACAACAACCCAAACGCAATTCGAAATAATTTCAGTGTGCTGCGTTTTTACCCTAATATTGATATCTACATGATTGTCAATTTTATGATACTTATATCATTGAAAAGCTTGAATAAGTTGATTTGCATATCTCTTAGGCTGGATTTAGCTACCCAACGTCAGAGGACGAATAGTCTGCTTAACATACATGACAGCTGAAATCTACAGCAATATTTGGGTTTCAGTTTTGTATTTACAAATGATTTTAGTTTGATTTTTAATTTTTTACATACACCGTTCTGCAAAGCTTACGGGATGATCGTTGTTCAATGTTTGTACTTACCACCGTATATGTGCAGAAAGTTCTGTATATTTGATGACATAGATAGTGAACAAGTGGCGTTAGCTTTTAGGAAGAATATATCGTAACATCGGATTTATTATAGAGCTGTCGCAGCGTGGTAACGGACTCCTGAACAAGTTTCCTTCGGGCGACAATGCCTAATGCCTGAAAAAGAATGTATATACGTGGATTTTTGGGCTGAGGGAAAGAGTATAACTGTGTCAGATTTCGGTTATAATCCTGTGTAGTATAACTATCAGGAGCGATAAGATGGCACCTGTTTCGATTTTCGTAATTCCAGCTAGGATGCAACCATGCGTGAAGTATTAACCGTATGGATTGGTTATTGCTATGTTAGTGTTGGTTTCTTTTAAATTAATCTTAAATCTACTGATATGTGGAACATACTGTGTAAGTAGTACGCCATAACTAAATGGTTTCAAACGTCCATATATGTTGTAACACCGTGTGATCTATACACGAAACTTTTTAATATATGTGTTCAAGGCCTATCGGTTTACGGGGTTGGCAGTTTAGGCGTGAAGGGAATACCCTGCAGGCAGTGCGGATTCGAGAATTTTAGACGGGGTTTGTTCCTCCATGGATTAGCAGTGCACCATATGCGTTTAGTATATACTAATCTGCCTAGATGTATCTGCGTATACGAAGGCGATACCATAAATGTGTTATGAAGCAAACGTAGTCATAACTCCAATGTCACGCTCTGCACGCAAAATATCAGCAAATAAACGAGGACAGACTTCACGCTGGAAATCTTGTTTGTCAACCATAAACCCATCGTAAACAGCTTAAATATACAAAATATATATTCGTGCTGATTTCTAGATAAACAAACCATTGCATGCAGCTCGATCGAAAAACCTATATAGGTCGTTCTTGATTTTCTGCTCGCAACACATCACCAAACAAATGAAGACAATTTTGGGAATCTTGTTCGTCGCCCGTAAAACCGAAACCCCTGAGGTATAACCGAGTTGTCCAGATAAGAAATCTATAGCCAGCATGCTTGATAACCTCAGCACATTCATTCTACGGTATAAAATTGCAATAACATATCGAATTTGGGAAAGTTTTGATTTCTGGCAGAGGATCGGCGAACCATATTCGACACGCATTCACTCATGGAGTGGTCCCACAAAAGTGACGTTCAACAAGGTTATAATGGATCTCGGTAAGCTGGGTCTTCGCGATCTCGATTTTGTTGATCTCCATCAAACAGTGGTCTCCGTTCTTCGATGCTGAGCGCAAGAGATATGGGCTGTAAAGCACAGATTACCGCATGGCCGTAGGCAAATAATTCTTGAAAAGGCAGTTGTATGCCTTTTTGCCGGAAAGTGGTGTTAAGCTGATATCTTAACGTTCACAAAAAATCATCTTTTGCTAACAAAAATTGTTAAAATGCATCCAGATGAGTTATGAGTTACACCTATATACAAAAAAGAATTTTAACGGCTTTCCTTTTAGCAGCCCTCAGTGGAAAATCCGCTCGCTTCCTTCGCTCCGATTAAAATACATTCTAAATTCACAGAGAAATGGGCAAACGAAGTTAATATATACGTAATATATGTACTTAATTTAGGCATATAGTATGTCGTGAACGGCGCCATTCACATTTTACTTATCATCCACAATGCTACTTTGGCCATAAGTTTTCGAGAAACGGCAACAAAATTCTATGTTAGAGCGAACGTGTGCGCGTGCAACAATTTTCAGCATGTGGTTACCTAATATCAGTGGCTGTGGAAGTTACAATTGATTTAAGGCTATTCCGCATTTATATTCATAATAGCTTAATTCTTAGGCACTGTTATTCGCCGCTCAGCCTACACGGTGAAGAGATTGACCCACCTTTGTCAACTACCTCTCTATCAACGAGCCATCTTAAACGAAAAGTTTCAGGCTTGCTTAAAAGTCTGATGAAATTGATCAGAACCCCGTCCCATGATCTTTGCCATAGCAAAGATTCTACAAATAGATTGGTCCTTTTGAACGAATACTCACAAACACAGCTTAGTAGACAGGGCCCAATAAAGGAAATAAAAAATTTAGTCTTTGAAATAGTGCTCAACGGAACAATATAGTCATTTCGATAACAGCGCCCACTGCGCAACAAAGGTACCACCGAAGTGGCCACCATACGAAATCGCGCATTTCAAATGCGTGTGCGGAATAAAGTTACCACGTTTTCAGTGTATTACTCACGAAACGGGTCCTCTATACCTTTTTGATTAGCGCTAACTATGTGCTACATTCGCATTTCAACAATTATAGTGCTTAATGCTGAATGTTCAGGATTGTAAACCTTATGGATGCCCACTACTCCCAGGCTTACGATTCGATTACTCGGCCCGGCCTCCGGGGACCTACGCCGCCACACCGCTCTGGGTTAGAGACACCACCTGTTTCAATCTAACCTGGACAATCGGTGAGCGTACAAAGTAGGGTCACTGTTATGTTTGCGCCATTAGTTTTCTGATGTAGCCAAGTTATTTAAATCGGTATTGCAAGATATTCTTTGTCAGGCTTGAAATAGGATGTAAGAAGGAAAGCAAATTGTTTAAAAAGAATATACGTTTAAAGCTTATTGTGCGATGTTACAGTATTCTCTTCAAACTAACATTTTGGCTTGAGTTAGTAAAAAGTTTGTAATCCACTTTTAAACGAATATAGAAATATACTATAATTTTATATAATCCAGAGTGAGCAATTTGGGGTTACATAATTACAATTGTCATATCATTCCGGCTGCTCAATTGTTAACCTAGCGATAGCTAATCAACCAACTATGGATTACGAAGCTGAAGCGGAGCGCGTTCGACAAAAATTTGTCACTTACGGACCCCACGACGAGTCGAAATGGAAATTTGTGAAAACCTCGGTACGTAATATATATGTCCCTTGTAAAAAATACCAAATATATATCTCCAACCCTTGATCCTGCAATATTTTTTCCTCGAAAAGAAACCTAAGATTTTTGTTTGTTTCGACTTCGATGCCATGTGGTAAAAGTTGAAATTAATGCTTTTTATAAATTTTTTTGTAATGCTGTCTTATATGCAAATTCCAAACGAAAGTAGTACTCAAACAATTTTTAGCTTTCGACGCTTAAAAATATTAGCTGGAGCATTGGAACTTTGTCGCGATTCTCTGGCGACTAAGTTTTGTTATTGCATTAACCATCGATTTCCTTATAACAGGTATGCATTTGGAAAAAAGCGTCAGTTCAAAATGCTTTTTTTAACGATTCCATTGATACAGAGTTATGAACGCAATTTTTCAGTAGGATATTAAGCATTCTTAAGGTACGGTGTTTTTAAAGCGTTGGGTAGAATTTGCAGTTCGATACAACTATGGTATACTGTGGCTCTTACGGAGATCGTAATTCACACTGTACCAACACTGGCCAGGAAACCCGCATGGAATTGCTTGTAAAATTTATACATAAAGCATCTATAAATATGGAAATAACACTTTAATTATAAGTATCGGGTTAATTTTATATGCCTTGGTGTTGCGACCATCATTATACACAACGGTACCACCAAGGGTAAAACATTCCTACTAGCCGGACATAAAATATTTAACATCACTGTGCCAAAAACTGCTCACCTAAATTTAAATATCTTCCGTTTTATTAATATTGTCTAGAATTTTATTCGGATTTTCTTGGGCACACATAGACTGCAATAATCGCTGGTTTTCAATATACGTGGGTCCCCGACAAATTCTCGATTTGTTATGTAACTGTTGGCAATTTGAATGGAATGTCGGTAATGAGTTGTTAACCTTGCAGTGCAGATATTGTTGTCGCTGCGAAAAAAGGTATATTTTTTATGTTTCGAGCCATAATTTTAAAATAAACAGCTTTTTCCATTATAATTCTACCTCAATTCGGCACGTATGCTTCTTCTCAAAAATTGCCCTTATGGTAATTATCATTTCAGGGGCATGTCTGTTAAAAACACACGAACTGGGAGAATTCCTGTGAAATGCACGCACCGACTAAAAGCTTAAAACGATATAACAGCCTTACTTGAGCACAAGATCGTTCCTGTTATATCAAAGCTGTAGCTGTACAATTCATACTTCCAGCTTGTGACAACCAACGGTTCAATCAATGTGATACTTTATCCAGGTCGGCCCGCTCACTAGTAAGATACAGGCCGAGTGCATTTTATAATTTATTCTATTTTAGGACGACTGCCATATATATAAAGCAAAATAGGCCCTATAGGACTAAAATCGACCGATCAAATTCGAAATTATTGCTCGATATTGTAATGAATTTTATAATTATTTATTCTATTTTAGGACGGGTGTCATATATATAAAGCAAAAGAGGTCGAATCGGATCGAAATCGACCGTACAAAGCCGAAATTCTACTTGATTGCAGTCCAGAACGAGTCATTGATTTGTGTGATTTGGCCACGGGAAGACGACTTGAATGGGATTCTATGCTAGAAGCTTTGATTGTGTTAGAAGAAGTGTCTCAAGTGAGTTGATTTGCGTTAGCTAAATTATTTATTACAAAGTATCACTTTTACGAACGAGTAGAATTTAGTTCACTAAAGCCATCTTATTTTGGAATACACGGTGTAGAATCCACATCCATTGTTGCAGAGCAACTACGAGATTCGATTCGATTCATTACTAGCTTAGACACTTAAGTGTTTTTCCACTCATTCTATTGGGTAGCAGTCAGTTTTGAGATATTATGGGCTTTTACGCCTTTGAAACTGTGTCACTGACGCAAGGTCAGCTCTGACCCTTAAGAAGGTAGGGGTACGGAGTCCCGCATTTTTTTGCAAATTTGGGCAAAATTTTAGCAAAAAATGGGGGAAATCCGCAAAATCATACCAAAATTAAGCAGTTAGATAAAGTATAAACAAAAATTGAGAAAATTAAATAAAAATGTGGAGAATAAATATGGTCATCTAAAAGGAAAATTTTGATGGTGTTCGGAAGGGAGCAGAGGTGGCTTTTAGGTGTACCCAAGTAGCTAAGTTACAGGCGATAGCCAAATCACCCGGCCATGATTTGGTTATCGCCTGTAACTTTATATAAGTTCATAGCTAATATTGTTTTATAGGGCCTGCTGCAGAATTTACTATGCCATTTCCTTTGGATTTGTTATTGGCGATACGGCTGTATAAACTAAGCGTTTTATTGAATCTGAACATGTGACGAACTTGTGATCCAATTCAGAATATGCTTAAGCAGAAAGGTTTCCATTAAAGGTGACTGGTTGGGATTGGCGATGGATGATGAAAGTGAATTTTCTTTTTCGCCGTGCAGGCGGTCGTCGAATGCAGGTGGCAGGGAATTAACTTTTATGAAGCTAAAATTCAGAAGAGTTGTTAAAAGTCAAAACTGATAAACTTGCGAAGCACCCGATATAGGTTTACAATTTTGGGCTTTAAGGTCCTGAGTAGTAGCCGTGGTCAAGCCTCCAATTTTCGTGGGTATCTTCGGGCTCCAAAATTTTTTCACGCGGAAATCTCTACCATGGCATCAAGTGTGCTCTATATATAGGCTTTTTGGTACGCCGACTAGTATGATTTGGTTTTATAGAGTTCAACGAAAATTTATGCCTTTTCAATGGTTTTCAAAGGAATTATGATCGACGAACCCGACTTTAGAAATATAGTCTGTCTTCAGTTGTTTGGTTAATATTTCTAGGATATTTATGCGGCGTTTACGTTACAAAAGACTCTCCATATTAAAGTTTTGTCCCCCCTGGGTGTCTCTGTAACGATCCATTATATGGTGTCGTGCGATCTACATGGGAATATAATTCGGTGCGTTGAATGCGATGCTGTATTCATCTGGAATTCGACGTGACTGTACCGTACCTGTTCAGCGTTTTCAAAATACATACCGATCGTCGACGAGAAAGATTTTAGTTTGTGGTCACTTATTTGGTTATGCGTTGTTTCTGGGGGGTTTAGATAAGCTATTACGGGTTTTGAGACTCCTACAATACGTGGTGATGCTCCGTAACTCCAGTCAGACCAACGTTATAACGTTCATGAGTTACAGTGGTTTTGGGCGGTATATACAACAAACGCAGGCCTTCATGCGTGTTATTACGCGTAATCACAAACGCAGATGAAATCTATGTAGCTGGATCTTGTTAAAAAGTATGGATGATAATTATGCTGCTGACTCTTAGTACAAGATGATCGGACATTAAGGATAAAGACAAACATTAGTTACTAGTCCTAATTTAGGACACCGAAACGAAGATTTCTAAACGATTTAAAACTATCACACAAATCTGTAAGTATAAACCAGATGTCAACATAACATTGTGATGGGCGCAAATGAAATATTATGCGTCAATCACACAGAAATGTGACATCGTCGGCATATGCACGTGGAAACATTACATTCGATAGTATGTAACAACCTTCGTGAGTTGTTACACAAAATGTCTTCTGCTTAACCCTCTCATGCCCGTAAGGTCCAAATGGACCAAACGCACATTGCGACTCGTTGTGTTAACTGCGTTTGCGTATATCGTACGTTTGAACGTGCGTTGTTATTCGCTCACATTGTGAGGTTCCTTAAAGAACCGAGCAACAGCTCTCAGACAGTTCAGTGGTTTGTGTACACAAGTTTCAATCGTACGTTTCGGGTTCGATCCCTGGCGCAGGCTTGAGTTTGTCAAACATTCCACGATACTCAAATTAATTCGGGCATCAAAGGGTTAACAACCTAGGTGCGTTGTTACGCATAAGCGCTTGTATGTAACAATATTACTAATGTAACAATATTACATGCACTCGTAGCTTTACAACAATCGATTGTTGTTACGGAGTCTTAACCATACATACTAAAGGTCTGAGATCTAAAGTACCATTTTGTATTACTGCGGTCATAATGTTCATTATTTTAATTGAAACAATTTATCGCGTAAGCGCTAGATGCGTTGATGAGGACGACACGCTCCCGAGCTGAATGGAATTATTTTTCTTTGTACTTGTCACGCAAGGTCATCTCTATTAAACCATCATAGCGGCATGACGAAGGAACACTATAATTGGCCATTTCGTAAAATGTTTTCGCTGTAATAACTGGGTATTGTTAGGTTCTTGCTAGTTAGGGATAATCGACGAGATTATAGAGCCATTTACCCATTAAACACAGATTATAGAGCCATTTAACCCATTAAACACATCAGTTGCATCGTTTTCACCATCTATTGCGCATCTCATTTACTCTGCGTTTACTTTGATGCAGGATTGCCGTGAATGCATTGTCGTTGAATTGTGCTAGTGTGTATCTTAAAAGAGCTTAATTTGGATTTTGTAATCATTGTGAATGTTGTTGCAACTTGTAAAGTTAGCAAAATTGTGGATTTTATGAGCTCCTGCAAATTTCCACATTCTACATATCTGTCATATATATCTCCTCCCGCCAACCATTAGATGCCGAAGACCGATCCCCCACCCCCGTGGCACGGCTGTCATCCCCTGAGACCTCGGACCTTGAGAAGTATGGTTAAGACTGTTAATAACTTCGTTCTATTGTTGTTATATAGCGGCGCCTACACGTAACAACATTAGCAATGTTGTTACATACAAGCGCTTATGCATAACAACGCATCAAAGTTGTTACGCAGAAGACGCTTTGCGTAAACAAATCACTAAGGTTGTTACATACTATCGAATGTAACGTTTCCATACACACGTGTGTATATCCTGACGATGTGGAGAAGGTGCACACATTTCTCTGAACGACGCATTAATGATTCTAAATATAAGCCTCATCACAAAACTTTGGTCCAAGATTGCCTAAACACACACTGCACTTTCTGGTCGTGTTTTTTTAACCGAATAACGTATAACACCTCATCTGATATATTCTTGGCGGCAATGTTGGATTTTTATATTATACGCATTTTTATTTAAATAACCATTGTCGGTAGCCATTTAAATAACCATTTTTTCCACTGAATTCCATCGCTAGTGTCACGATTCTGTAGTTTTTTTCGCCAAAAGTTTTCCGTGTTCCTAACTATGAGGTCCTGTTTATTATATCAGTATTCTCAGTCATTGCTTTTAGCCCTTCTATGAATGTTTAGCTATGTGTATTTTATAAATATTCTTAGTAATAATTTAATATAATATCTTAATCTTAATAATAATTTAAAATTTAGTTTTATTTATATATTTTAAACATATTTTCAGAAAGTCCGACTTGTCCATCATAAAGCTTGCAGCACTCTGAAAGGTCTGATTTCGGCGCGTGATTCCATTGATATTACTTATTCAGGGTATACTGTTGATCCAACTGGTAAAGATGTGTTCGCAGTTGTTGGTAAGTTTTATTAGGTATTCGAGATTAAAATATTTGATGTATATTTAATTTTTGAACCTTATTTAAAGTGAAATTTTTGATCCAAATTGACCTAACTCTACAAAATGGTACTTAAATAGTAGAATTCGGGTTAGTTTCAGAAGATCCTGAAGAAGGAGCTATAACCATGCTTCATGTATGTGTATAGAGTACTTTTTGTTTTACCTGCTGTAAAACGCAAAAACAAACGTGCTATTTGGAATGAATTAGTCTTACACTTGTTAATGGGTACTTGGAAAGGCGCAAGCGAGAAAACTGTTGGTGGGGTGACGGTGAGCAGGACGGAGTACGAACTTTGCAAGGTAATACGAGCATGTGTATGCAGGTAATAGTTAGTTCATATATAGATTAATGCGTGACAAACTTGGCAGATTACAAGATACATTCTGCATGACCGTGGAAAGGTTTCCTTATCAGATGTGTTTCGAGGTGGACACAGCTCCTCCAGACTCCGGCTGTCTCACGTATGAGTGTTGCAATATAATTTTACGAATTACAAATTGGTGAAAATAACCGCATCATATAGTAGGTAAATTTTAATTTTTATAGAATGCCTATAAATCTTTCATTATGGTGTGTTTTTGAAAAAATATCTTACTTTTCACAATATGTTCAGATTACTGCGATATGGGTACGGTCATCATTGAGTTCTGTAGATATAGTAAATGCGAAGGCAACTCATTTCCAAATTAATATTTCACATTGTTCCCTTAGGTAAAACAGTGGTAATCTATTTTATAGAAAAACAAGTACACAACTGTTTACACTTAGCGTACAAACGACTTCAAAATGTGACAAGGCTACTTCTAGGTATGCATCAGAGGCTGGGCGGCGACCAATGAACGACTAACCACCAAGAAGCTTAAAGATAAGAATTTAATTTTCATATCTTCAGCATTTATTCGAAAATGTTATACACTTGCATATGAAGGCTTTGAACGGCGCACAATGCAACGGCTAAAGTGTCAAATCCTACGCCTAGTCCAAGACGTGCTATGTCTAGGGCAGCGGCCGGCTTTGAGTTTTATCATTAAACATTACATGTTACAGAAATATACATATACAGCTACAAAAAATACATATATGTTGCATACAAGATGACAAGAAGATGACGCTAAATGTGTTGCACAGGCTGGAATTTCTGTTGGAGGGGTGCCCGGCCATCGGGACAACGGCAGCCGATTTATCAGCCGGCCGGCGAGTTTTCCGGCAGGCATCCAACACTACTGCGGATACAGTGTAGCAAATCTTAATATATGCCAACCAGTTTCCAAATTCGGCTTACATTTTAGAACGAGGCCAAGAGTGAACACAGTTATCCGGCGAAAAAAGTACACCGGGAGGCTCAAAAACCGGACGCCCCGGGTTCTCGGAATACCGCTGTTCCGGCCAGCTGGAATACCGGCATTTCGGCCTGGTGGAATACCGGCCTTCCAACCTGATGGAATACGACCTGCCGGCTTTCTGGAATACCTCCTAACCGGTAGGCCGAAGTACCGGCCTACCCGGAATACAGATCGGCTGTTCCAGCCGATAACAGCCGGCAGGTCGGCGTATTTTACGGCCGGTGCCCAATATTAGGCACTAGACGGTACAAAATCCTGCATGTTGGATATTGGCGATTGTATGCATTCATATATCAGATAGTTCGGTGTCGCCTGGTTTAGTTCACATGCTACACAGCAACAAACGTATAAACCACGGCTAGCAAAACGCGGTGCATAACTGCTGGCGAATGGCTTTCGCAATCTTTACCAGGAGAAAATTGTTAACGGCTGGCCGGTGGCCGAATGCTGCGATGATCTTCGGCCGGCGGCTTTCGCGGCCATTGCCAAACACTACTTACCACTACGCTACTACCGAAAGATCACCGATTTACCGGGTCACTTCTATGACCGGGTCACTGGGTCACTTCCATGATCAGGTGATCGGGTCACCAGGCCAGAAAATGGTGTTACGGTTTAATATCTGCTTCGTATAGCTGCTTAGTTATCTCTGCGTGAATAGATAAAAAAATAGGCCCCCATACCACAGATATCTCAAGTGGAAGTTGGCAACATTTAAAATAGAATTAGCACAGTGAATGACATTAAGTTACTGCACTCAGTTAACAATCAACACCATGTCGGTATATAACGAACGCACTCATAGTGTTAGCAATATATATAGTAATATTCAACAGACATACATATCATTTTTTAAAAGGATTGTTTTCAACGTTTAATGACTGTTGTTCTATTTCAGCATCGAGTGTTGAGGATGAACGATTTCCGGCAAACGACAAGAAATACGTTCGGGTCCAACTGTATGGAGCCGGATATTTGATCTATAAAGTCGAGGGGTATGGTTGTTAGTTTTTTTGCCTACAAACCATATTCATATCTCGCTCGTTATTGCACGGCAAAACCCACTTTTTCAATGATTACAGTTTATCCATATGCTTAAGTAAATTTAGCAACTGATCCAGTCCCTTACCCAGGTCCATCGTTTCACCCAGTGTCAACGCCCAAAGACTTGAATCATTAGGGTGTGGTAAGTGGAACAATCTTTTTAACAAGTTGTATTGATTTCACGTTATCGCTTTAGATGCATCTATCAGTTGAATTAATACATTCTGGGTTCATATGCTTTCAATTTGTAACTTGCTAAATTACAGTTTCGCCTTTAATGCATTTAAAGTTAGTATAGTAGCAATGTTATCTGAAGTTGTGCGTTTCATACAAAATATATACTTTTGAACATAATGTGTCGCAGTTTAATTTTTCATAGTTTTTATAAAACAAAATCAAATTCTATTTGTCCTTAGATTATTTCATTTTTTATACTTGTCTATTGTTAGCGACACTTTGTTGCATGGCCTCGGCAACCACCCCCTTACAACCTAGATGGACCCCGTGTCTTAATGTCTGATGCAAAAGTGGAAAATTTATTGCATGTTTGATATTATGGAAGGCTCTAATGGGACGGCTGGGATACCGAAATGTTATGGGGCGGCTCCGACGCTGTTGCCGCGGCACTGACTGGTGGTTTTATTGATTCTATGTTTTATTGTTTGCTTTCAATATGTATGTGTAAATTGTATTTTTACTTTTTAGCGACCCTAATCGAACGTTGTTCGTATTGGTGTTTAACGCTGATTTAAAAACAAATACCGTTGCTACGCTGGTGGCGGACTTTGTAAAACCCGGTCTAATGCTCGAAAGCCTTAGATGTTTGCGCAAAGGGCTGGATGAATTGCCGCTGCAAAAACCTTCGGCAACAGCAATTTTTCGAGAAAACGACAGAACATGAAAAAATTTTAGTACGCCTATAAAATTATATTAGAATAGCTAAACTTAGAATAATCAAACCAGCTAAAATGCGGGTTTTCCCAGAATCCCCCGTTACAGATACTTCTAATCCGATGCAATGCGTCATTTACCTTAAGATGGTGTAACTAGGGTCGAATTCTGTCACAGCATCAATTCCGACCTGTGACAAAAGGTGCATGTTCAAGCAGCCAAATCCGGCCTTTTGTTAAATTAAATACATGGCTAAGTTATGCTAGTTCGTTTGTAGTACTGAAAATATACATAGTTTTAGCAGATTGTAGCGGTTAGCTAAGCTCCACTTTAGAGCCACGGCAGGCTGCGACAAAATCTAGCCTTGCCACACACATTTTAAGGTAAATGATATACACATAAAATCGACGAGGTCATTCAGACAGTTTCCGCGAATTCTGACAATTTTTTCGGTTTTTTGTTATTTACCCATTTATGTGCCGAAAAACTTAATTATAAAAAATGTATTTTGTGTAGTTAAGCCCACTGAAGAGTTTTGTCGACAAGCAAAATATGCTGAATCGGGTCATAGGTTAACGATCCGGACTAACGCTAAAGCTTATGGTTAAGCATCAGCTTAGGCATTCACATCAGTTGGCGTATTAATCCATGATCCTATTCTACATTATTGTCCCGGCTATTAAATATATGCTATTGAAAAAACCATATTGAGTATGCATATAAAATGACGTACGTATTTATTGAGAATAAATTTTTTAGAAAATTGTTTGGTTGTGATGATGGACCGTTAATAATTAAGAACTGGAAGATAATTATTGACCTGCCTCCCCTCTTGACAGATTTAGCACTAACTTTAACACGATTATTGAAAATTATCGCGTGACTACAAGTTGACGATTGATAATTCCAAATGTATTAGGTTGGTGATTGTGGATGACGGCGTTTGTTGCTGATGCATTTGGACAGGAGCCTTGCCTGATGGGATAATAGAGCCCTAATGAAACTGCGGTACCAGTTCTGCGACCAATCTGAATGATATGCGCCAGTTGTTGATGCTGATGTGGAATTGCAGTTGGTTCCTCGGGACTTCTTAATGGTTCTCTTAGTGGAACACCGAGGAGAAGTCCACGCGGTATTCCTAAAGGGCTTTGAGGAACGTTTGCGCCACCGTTAAGCCATAAATGTTCAAGCGCCTGTTGAGCCGAAAGACGGCACCCGATGTTTGGTTCGAGCAGGCTGCGTACAAAATTATGTGCCGAACCTGACACGTTGTTCCAAATCTGAAATAAAACAACTGATTATTAAAAGTTGGAATATATTTCTGGATTAATGTAATTATTTTTTATAGTTTTTGGGGCTACGGTTTGAAGGCATCGTTAGTTAACTAACTGTTCTCCTGTCCTGAAGAAACTACTTTATTAAGCTATTATACATACCAAATGACATAATACAGCAAGTAAGGAAATCCCGAGTACCGCTCAAGGTGTAAGTATAAGCAAGTACACAATTGCAATAGCGAAATTATAGGTCTTTCACCTTAATTTATTGTATTTTAACCTTGGTCATGGGAGGACCTAATTTTCAATATAATTATTTATATTTGCATACATGTTTAACCTGGTGCCGAAAGCCAATTAAATAATTTGAAACTTGCATTGCTCGAAATACTGATGACTGAGGACCATTATAACAATTTTATTCATAGTTAATTTTTGAGCTAATGCTGTGTCTGTTATCTGCAAAGGTTATTTTAAGGCAAACTGGTTTGATGCAACTTGATAAAACACACATTTTGATACCTTTGTTGTATGAAATTTTGATCATAACATTACATTTGTTTCTGTGTGTACACTGCGTGATCTGAATTAAACCCCACTAGACATGTCTAAATGGGCACCAGTCAGTATCAATTACAACCAACTTGGACAGATGCCGATTCGATTTTTTAATCTTAACTATTGTTCTGTTCTTGGTTGCCCTAAATTTTTATAAATTGGTAAAAAGAACTAATCTGGGTTTTTGAACGAAATTTACACATGTAGTTTTTCCACAACAACAAACTGTGTTTGAGAGAACTATACTAACTAAATTGGTCATATATATACCACACTATTACACACGTGTCGCTTTGTAAAATTACCTTATAAATCTTAGTAGTAGCCCTAAAACGGACAGTGATCGCGAGTTTCACCCACACGTTCTGGATTAGATAGTAGCTGCGATCTATAATACAATTTCGAAACGCCGCGGTGACGTATAACTGTTATTCGAAATGCAAATTTAAGACGTAACTGCGTGTTCACACGCTCAACTTTTGAGCTAAAAATTTGATCAAAATTTGACAGTAATTTTTTTTAATTTTCAAACTTGAGATCAAAATTTGAGCTCAAATTTGAACTTCAATCAATCGGTGATAATACACAATAGTACTGCGACGTAAATGTAGTTCGAGCTTCCAAAATAAAACCAAACAACAACTAGAATAAGAAGTTTGCTATGACTAGCATAGATAACCATAATTCGTAGGTTTAAGGCCTCTTCACATTGCGTCCAATCCGACCAGATTTGCAGATGTATTGAATAAAAAATGCTCATATTACATCCGATCTGATCTCAATACGATTTGGACAGAACATTTACAATATTATTGAATGTATTTGACAGAATATTTACAATATTATCGAATGGGAACTGAAGGACAATCGTACAAAGTTGCGTGGAAAATACATATTCATCATTGGTGTCGGTAGAGGGAGATTGTAGTTTACCCCCTAAAGTTGACTCCCCAGGCGCCGCGGGCAGGGGAAAAATAGGTAAATAGGGTGAAAATTAGCAAAAATTGAAGTATAATTGGCAAAAATGGGCGACATTAAGAAAAATTTTATGCAAATTGGCAAAAATTGGGAAAAATTTTGAGTAAAGTTTCTCCTTGTGGCCTATCGCCTGCAACGCCATCTACCCCAAAAGCCACCGGACTTTCGGCGCCTAAAATATACATGTACGCGTATAAGGCTGAGGTACAGGGTTTGGTCGTATTGGGTTGGCTCGTATCGGACGAAGTGTGAACACGGCTTATCGTATGCAGCGATTCCCACATCATTTGCTGAAACATTCAGTTCTTCTCATGCTGTCAATCATTGCATTGAACTAGCATAATGCTCACTGATCCATTATTTGAACTTGAGAATAGGCCAAAAACACAAACTTGCCTCATTAACATGTCTTACATAGTATTTCCGTATAGCGGAGACTACGGAAGCGCTGGCGGTTATATATCATGGGTTTCGATGTGAGGGGGACGGGTGGGGCGGAGTGGTTACCCCTAAAAATCAGAACCTCCTAAGGCATATTTACCCCGGCCTCTCCTGCCCCCCCCTCCGCCGCCGCCGCCGCGTGACGAAGGAGCACAAATTAGTAAAATTGGGGGAAACGCCTATATGTATATATACATAAATGCATATAACACATGCCGAAGTAGGGGTTCAGGGGGTTACCTCGGTGATGCCTCGGATCCCCCAGGAGGCCCTGGTCAACCCCCTGCCGAACCCATAGGCGCTTCCCGCGGCGCCAAAGGCATCACCGTCGAGACCTCGAAACGTCAGATTTATATGTCTATACATATATATACTTGCCTCATCGTTCATTGAATATCGCGCTTTCATGATTGAAAGATAGAGACGTGTTCGGTTTTCGTGATTGAAAGGCATCGTACCAGACAGAAGAATGTACGTTATGACACCGACAGCCCATAGGTCAATCTGAATATGCAGGGTACTATGTACAAGGTAAAATACAATATCTGAAAACGTTTTTTGTAAAATATATAGTTTTGTGATAGCCGTGCGTACAAACCTTTGAAAGAACTTCAGATAATCATACAAGCCAGTTACATTGAACTTGCAGTGTATTCAAGGATTTCTAAATATGCTAACTTCTTCAAGCTTACTAAGTTTAGCGCACTCATTTTAACAGCTGTTTACCGCTGGTACAAGTCCTTGAACGCATGGCTGTTTACTTTTCTTCGTCACTACAGATACATACGCTTAAATACATACAAATATATTGCATATCACACTTTGCATGCAGAGGTGCCTCCATCACCTCCAACTTTTTTTATTTCCGCGTGGCACCTTTTTGCAAGGACATAGGTAAAAGCTGGCAAAAAGCACAAATAGGTAACAGTATATGTGCTACGAAATACCATTCTTCTTTTCTATAAACCTATGGATTTAAAACAAAATGATGTAATTTTACCGAATTTAGCGCACTAGAGCTAACGAGGCCTAACTTCAGTTGGAAGTATGTAAGGTGCATGGTTTCTTAATTTGATAAACATAATTTTTCCAATACGGAATACCTTGCTAACCGGACTGTCACACATACTTAATTTTTATGATTACACGTTGTGTAATTTCGCCGCCGGATTTGCCCAAACAGCAAATAATAGATCCATTAATTAGTGAATTGTAGCTGCACTTAAAACAGTTCCGAAACATTTGCATGTGTTAGATACTACGTGTGCGTGCAATAACAAGACCTTGCGATATTTCAGAATATTTATGTCCTAGAAAACCCTAAAAACATAACGATCCCAACAAACAATATAGGTACTATTTTTTATGGTTACAAATATACTCACAGAGGTATAAATATATTATGTATGTTAGAATCGTAGCAAAACTATTTTGTAAAACTTGTTAACCATTTCCAGCATAGTGTAACTGGTCTGATTTAGCATACGTTGTGAAGCGATGCATTAAGTCATGTTATCGTAACGCGTGCGTTTGCATTCGCTTGATTCGCGATGTAGCTTAACAAAGCCAGCAACTACAATTTCTAAATAGTATAGCTGCTTGCGTAGGAGGCCAACAAGCCAAACGAACCGGGATCACTGCTTGCTGCGGGAAAAGTATTTTCATCACTGCACGAAATGCACATTAATTCATGCGGGAAACGATAAATCACAATATAGAATATCACTTGAATAAGGTGAAAAATATAATATTTCCTGTGTTGCGATACGTTACTGCCCGTATTGTCTTACTAACTTACCTTATGATTATATCTTTGTTTGAGCAATATTTCTGGGGCAATGTATTCCGGTGTGCCGCATGTGCTTAGAACCGGCGACCCTTCCCATTCGTCAGGGCCACTGTAGCTGCCAATGTAATTTTCAGGAGGTATTCCTAAAGTTTCCGGATTAAATCGAGGCATGGTTAAACTTTGTCGATTTTTGCTTTTCTGTAATTCTTGTCGTAAATTACACGAAGGCACTACTTGAGCAAGACCAAAATCCGATATTAAGATCACAGCATCGGGTCGACGCGAGCTAAGAAGTAGATTTTCAGGTTTTATATCTCGGTGAACCACACAGCGAATATGAAGGAATGCCAGACCATCGAGGGTCATTCGAATGTATCGTGCAGCTTCCGGCTCACTAAACGGACCATCTTGGGCTACAATTCGGTCGTACAACTCTCCGCCAGCTGCTAACTCCATCACCTGTGATTTGCAAATATCAAATCTTTACATTCATTGGTCTTAAATATGCAACCAATCTGTTGGAATAGACAAACATGCATCGTTCAGCTACTCTCTAAAATCCCGAGGTCGGTCTTTGACTCAGGCTGTCTTTTCCCACGTCAGAGACATTAGTCAAATTTTGGCTAAGCCAAAGCTAAAATCTATTTGGCAGAACAAATATGTTATAACTTGACTCAGTATGTTCAGCGTTTCAGTCTGAGTAAGCCTCAGTTAGTTTTTCCGTATAACTTTCCGGTAGCTGCTTTTAATGGAACCGCTTACACAAGTATATATATGTACAGTTTCATATAATTATATTCACGACTTAAACATATTATGTATATTGTAACAATATGACCGTTTTTTAAAATAACATTTTTAAACATATGCGAATTCGAATGTAGATTCTTTTGTGCTATACCGTGTTTCCTAAAAATGGTGCGTTAAAAATACTTTACTAGTTTCGTTTGAGAGTCCACGCATCCGCATCTAGCGTAACGTGGCTGTGCCTAGGAAGTGTTTTATATATATTTTTCTTTCTAATGAGTTCAGATCATTTCGTGCGATTTTTGTGAATGTTTAAAATTTATACTGATTTTCAGCCTGCGTAGGTACACAAAATTTTCAAATAAAATTTTTCCATAATTTTATATACCACTGGAATCGCATTAACCAAATGAACGCGATTCTTTCATGCTTTCACAAGGTATGAACATTTATGTGAGACAAACTGTGGGCGAGAAATTGGTTACCGGTCCGTAGTTCGGACATTCAGCTTGGACATAGCCAAAAGTGATAAAAGCATAACTAAGAGCTTATCTCATTATGACGAACTAGAATAATGAGCTAGCGTTCGTTTTTATAAAACGTTGCTGTGGCACAAAAATTATTTTCTCGCATTTTTTTCGAATTAAGTGCACCAAATGTACAACGGTAGTTGGGCCTAACGAATTTCTCTGTATGACCATTTTTGCCAAATCGGGGAATAACGGTGCTAATTATCAGGTTGAATAATGATAATGATAATTATTTAACAACTTCTGCCATTTTGCCAAGTTGAGATACGGGGGTTAAAGGAAAAGGCACAAAACAATTTATCTCAACCAAATATATAATTTTAATGTTTTTATTTCAAATTTGTTGTAAATATGTAAGCCTGCTTCATAACCTAGGCAATGTTTATATGATTACGCCCAATTTGAGACCATAACTATGTTTACGAGAGCAAAGCGGCTAAAAGTGGAAAAAAGTCCTTATCACATAGTTTCATAAATATTTCTTATCCCTCATAAATGTGTAAGATTTTAATAAGCTGATTAAAATTTTAGATTTGTGTATATTACAACCAATGTGCCCAAATTTGAACCCTATCCAATGGTTTAAACAGATAAAATGTTTACAAACGAAATAATTAAAGAAACAGAAACAATTCCCCAATGTAACGTTTAATTTAACGAAATTCACAGTTAGTTTAGTAATTTTATGCATTTACCAAATTTCTAACGAGCCTCTTCACAAACTACCGTGCTGCGTCTTAACAATCGTACGCGACGCCTGCCGTGAACAGCAGCGTCACTACGTTCCAAATTCAGCTCAAACGAAACTCTTAAAAGAAGTCCACGGTCTTTTGCGCCTCAGTGTCAGAGCTTTGCAACGGATTATCACTGAACGATTCATCTAGCCAGGAATCAAGTGCGGTGTAGCAACATAGATCCAGCATTGCGAACAGTGTCAAACGTCAAAAATTACAAGATACACAAAATCGGCACCCGGATCAAACCCCACAACGTCACGTTTTTATACGGTGCACATCGACATCGTGGTGCCTTTGCCTGCGTCAAGTGATTATCAATACCTCGTCACGGTAATCGAACGTATCGCACGTTGTGCTGCAGCATTTCCCGAGTTGATACAATGACTTTATTCGTCGCGACCGCGTACCTGTACGGATGGGCAGCACGCTTTGGTATTCCAAAGATACTTATCTGCGACCGTGGATTGTGATTCGAATCGTCGATTTGGAGTCACTTGATGCAACCACTGGTCATCAAGCGTAAGCGTACAACGGCATTCAATCATTGTGCTACGGCGCAGTCAAACTCGTAGCCCAAGGTATGAACCAATGTTAGTACAGGAGCTACCATTTGCTATCCTTGGAATAAGGCCAGCCGTCAACAAAGATGGTCCTAGCCGGATGTAATTGGTATACGGAACTTCAGTCGAGTAGCCTCATCAGTTTTTCGTGCCAATGGATCCCAAGTATGAATCCACAATATATGCGTGACTTTTCCAAAGAAACCAGCAGTTTCCGACCTCTTGTTCGGGAATATTCAACAACGACGGGTGCATCCAGCGACAACTGCGCAAAATAATTACAACCACCCATCCGTCAAAAATCTGTATAATTTTTCTCGGCGAATAATGTAGCTTTTCTCCCAGTCAACGGCACCTTCCCTTTTGACGTCAACAACAGAAGTAATGCATGAGTAAATTTATTGTGCGTCCCCTACCATCCCGTTTTGTCATTAGCGATTGGCGATCGCCTGTTAGGCGTATCAGCAATCCGTTAACATACCATAGAACATAAAATTGGTGTTTTGGGAAACGCGTCCAAAACGTTAAGTAACAGAAAAGTGCCCGATTAACAGTTACTTCAAAAACATTAGGTCACAGATTTATAACCGTTTGGCATTTGAACTGGAATATTTTTATTTCATTATCGAACGAAAATTCCACCGTTTAATATTTTAAAATCTGCACATCACATGTTATCTTCACGACCTACACGTATTATCAATAATAAAACGAAATGTGTTAGCGTAACGAAAAATGCGGCATGCTACTTGCCCCATTGTGTGCTGTAAAATGAAGTTGTGACCAAATAGCAAATAGGTGCATTGTTTTGGTGAGCAGAAATTACACTCTTTTGCAGTCAGTCGCTTTGCGTTCGCGAACGGAAATTTTTGAATTTGGAATTGGCTATTGCAATGAATTTTTTGTTCGCTAACTTCGTTTTGTACAGAGTGTCAAAAGGGAATGGTGGAGGGCACAGCTTAAGTTTACTCATGCATAAACACTGAAGCGTTCAACATGCGAAACGTCTAGTGAGGGAAACGATCGTCGGGCAGGATCCTATAAAATCTGTTCTTTTCAATCAGCGACCAAACATCCGGTTCTTCAATGCATCGGCACCGCCCCTAGCGAAAAGTGTGGCTTAGTGACGACTGAAGATTGATTCACAAGATGAAGATCAGCTTTAAGCTGATTTGCATATCGTCGCTGAAGACTCTGTTTAAGCCGACGCTCGCCTAATTTCAGTCAATCAGTTTGATTTACAGTTCACCATGTCCGCGCCAGCGTTGTCGCTTCTACTAGGCAACACTGCACGGCTGTTCCTTGAGCTTCTGCACTTCCCAATTACGTCTCATATTTTATTTCCAACCAACTATCGTTTGTAGTTCGCCCTTATTTCATTTGTTAAATTGGTTTTTATGTTTGCTTATTGGTTTATCAAAACGCGACCACTAATAACTCTATACATATAATAATCAAGGTGCACAAAAGTTGAAAACAAAGTCACAGGTTGACGACAACAACAATGCAGTATAAATATACAAACAGTAACAACAGCTGTAAAAATTAACCATATATATTCTTTTTCCGCAATTTTGTACGTCGAGCAGCTGAACAATGTTAGCATGTCGAAGGGCACCAAGAATATTGAGTTCGTTTTCGTACAACCGCGTCGTTAGGAGGTCCCTGCCGCCGCGGTTACGGTGGCCGTCCACTGGTTTGGCGGACATCTTCCCACCGGGCCTATTTTTCTTGATTTTTGTGCCCGCTTTACCGTCAACCTCATGTCCATCACCTCGGCATTCGGCCACCGTTAGAATCTTTATCGCAACTTGTTGTCGCGTGGTCCGATTCCGCGCTCGAATTACTCGCGTGTTTGTACCTAGAGACGTATCGACTGTGCCCCGTTTGAGGACAGAGAGCATTTCATAACGTGCCAGAATTGAATTATCAAAGATTTCTCGTGAAATTGGCGGTTTGGTGCTGCCGGTTCTGCGAAGACTAAACCTTGTCCTTGTGTCTAAAGTGCGTTGCTTCCCGTTCGTGTGAGCACATTGTGGAGATAGCGTTGCCGTATTGTAAGGTGAGGTAGTTTGAATAACCAGATCCAGCTACAAAGTATGACAATATTAATTGTAAAATTGTATCATCAGTTGCTAGGTCTTTTTTTGTAATTTTATAAAACAGTCCAAAAAATTGGGAATTAGAGTGGTTGTATTCAATCTATTTGAAATCGTTATTATCTGTGAATTTATTTTTGAGAACAGGTTGAAAGTGCGAATATAGCGGGTAATGTACTGTCAGAATTTAACGCTACAGTTGTTGGCGGCCTAAAATTAAAAAATAAGATTCCTATTTGTTGCCGTTATATATATGACATAATGTTGAAAAAGCAATAATGCTAAAGAAGTATGTGAACCTTTTATTGAAAATATTACTTGACTAGCTTGTGTTAACCCTTTCATGCCCGAATTAATTTGTGTATCGTGCAATGTTTGACAAACTCAAGCCTGCGCCAGGGATCGAACCCGGAACGTACGGGGGAAAGTTGTGTACGCAAATTACTGAGCTATCTGGGAACTGTTGCTATAACAACGCACGTTCAAACGCATGACATGCGACAAACTCAGTAAATACAACGATTCGCAATGCGCGTTGGGTCCATTTGGGCCTAGTGGGCATGAAAGAATTAAGTCTATGCCAAAGAATCACTA
>JASANE010017694.1:0-36700 GCA_030248225.1 Trileptium ribeirensis
ACGTTTTTGATTATAATGTCATACACACCGTTAGACATCAATTTGACGCGAATTAACTGCAACTGACACCGTATGTAGCTAATGCGGTGTATTAGGAAGCTTTGCTATTTGAAATCTCGATATTTGTACCTAGATTATACGAATGTTGATATACTGCCGCATACCGTCAATAAAAGTGCAAAGAGTAACCGTGTGCTCGACATTATCGAGAAATGGCAATACCCCTAGATTGTACATAGGTTCCAAACGTTGGGAACACTATAACGTGAACTCCGCATTGCGTGTGTAAGGAATTGTCTAAAAACAAATCTTTTTTATAAATGATTGCAGATATAAACCCATAGCGACTTTATTATTGGCCAAAGTATTTGATTACATATTGGTTAAAATGACATTAAATCATAGAACAATGTAATATATACATTCTGATCATGTTGAATACTTGATGTTTTTCAACCTGAATAAGATAGACTCGCAGCTGTTACGATATGTTTCAACGATAAAAGAATGAATTTACATCATGAGTTCTGAATTTTTTCGTTTTTCTAGTACTATTCTTATCAATAGTCAAAAACATTAATTAAACCATATTCGATCAGCTCAGACTGAGTGCAGATTCGATGTTATTGTTATCTAAAGTTTTGCGCAATATTGTGTTGTACAACTAAACTGTGTCTTTCCTGTTAGTTCTGAAACCGGGATTTCGTGCCCATTTAAACACATTGTAGATGTTGGTCTCAGTCAGTTCAGCTCAACCTGGCCGTACGAAAATGCCCAAAAGAACAGATTTTTCAGGTGTATCAATGTTTACCCATGATGCTCAAAAATTTTATGTAACTGTGCCGTTTTATTTTTCGGTGGTCTCACTAGACAAATCCAATACCAAAATTCGTCTTCTAGCCGTTTCGAGGTGCAACTAGTAAGCTAGGAAATTTCTTGGACTGCTAAACTGCATATATACCCGTAATTTCAAAGTGTAAGCTAATAGTAATGCACAACTGATGTCACAAGGCAATATATTGCAATGTTCGTAAGATTTTTTCAAACATAGTCGTTGATGAAAAAAGTGAAAAACACATTGAACTTCAACGTGTCGTTCTCCTCCCATATAACTCTTTGATAGGTTATAATCTAAAACCAATTATAGTGACATTCAATTTACTAGCCGACATGATTGTAAATATATGCATAACAGTGAAACTTAATAAAACTGTTAGTACCCGAAAAACCGAAAAATGATTTGGAATATGGTCGATATTTTCTTTTAGATATATAGAGCTGCGCTGATTGGAACCAAAATAATGTTTGTATCTTCAAAATAGATTAAATTCGGGCTTGAACGACTAACAGGAAACACTGCTTAACCACTGTATCAGACTTGGTTTGGCCTCATTCAATGCTGTAAGAAAATGTTAATATAGAGGCATTCACCAGATATCCATATATACTACTAATTTACAAAATTTCAAATATTTTATTTAAATATAGATGCTTTTAATCTTTATTTGCACTGCTTCAGAAACATTAATTGTTATTCGGCTTGATAACTTGGTTACCTATAATTCCAGAGCCAAAAATTGTTTAACTGTTGTTACTTTCTTAAACATTTGTTGAAATCAGTTTGATGAAGACAGTATTGTTTCGTACATTGTTAGTTAAGTTTGCCGTTTTAGCGGCATGAAAAACCGCCGCTGACTTTTTTATCGTTGGTGGAAAGGCGTTTTGGACAGGCAATTACAAAGAAATTAAATTTTAGGTTTAAGCTACTTCTCCTGAAATGGATAATTTAGCTGAAGGCCAATTCCTTCAATTACAACACATGTTTACAGCATACTCGTGTTTAAATGATAGTTTAACACTACGAAAAGTTTTTACAAATATTTTAAACTAAGCGCCTCAGCATGTGAATTCCCAACTACCGTAATAAATGGACTTTAATAGTACTTGAAAAAATAAGCACTATGAAAGTCAAAACAAAACCAGAATCTGCCAACTTAGTGTCTAGCTATGTATAATCTGTCAAAATATGTATTGTCGCAAGATATAATTCAGAAACGAATAGAGACACGACTGGATCGTCAGTGCGCAATTTTAGCTTAAACATAGTCAAGAGCAACAAAGGACACAACTACGGCGCTATAACTTTGCGGCAAAGTGCAACGGGCGATAATTTTCCATAAAAATGTGAATTTGATACAAAATTGCGCATTTTCCTCGAATTTATTGCACTAAAGGCACAAAGATAGTAGGGTATAATGCTAATGTATTTGAGTTTAAAGTTCATTTTCAAACATTAGTAACGAGCATGATTGTTTCAAACAAGATCTGTTAGCAAAAGTGTTTTGGATTATAAATGCTGAAATGGTCTGTCATTATTGCTTTATAATCAGCAATTATTATCACAACTGCAGTGAACAAATCTTGTAGAATTTCTGGAAAATTTTATAATGGACTATTGATATAGCACAGTTATTTGTTTCATTGAGCATTGCTTGTTTTTCAGGCAACGGACTAACAATCTTTGCATTATTGATGCACAAAAAACTTCGTTCAGTTTCAACGACCACTTTTATCGTAAGCCTTTGTGTAACCGATCTCGTGTTCTGCTCAATTAATCTGCCGCTAACCGCAGTTCGCTATCGCTACCAAGCATGGATTCTTGGCGACACTTTGTGCAAAGTAAATTGGCTAACATTTTTTACTATATTTATATGAAAATAATTTAGCACAGGTGCGTCATCATGGTACACTCCTCAAATAGCGGCTAACTGTGCTGAAAATTCTCTTATCTGTTATATCACACATAACTCATTTACTCGTCACTTGATGAAAATCAATAATTCACATATTTTTTTGCGCTTTCGTTGGTACTATGACGTCTCTCTCAGGTCCTTACAAAATCGAAAACTGGAAACTTTGTAATTTTGGTCAATTAGCAATTAGGATCTATTGATATTTTCGGTTATAAGTCTTCTCATATGATCTGAGCGAAAAACAGACAGAATCCTCTCACCCAGGTCGGCTATACAATACTTTTTGTTACACAAGACGTTTTTGAGTTATTAGTTAAAATTTATAATTAGCCCGAAAAATAAATTTTTAAAACTTAGAGAGAAAGAGATCTTTGCTTGTTTGTGACAGTGAATGATGAGCATCCATGTTATTAAACCATTAATACACGCCAGCTTCGACGTTTTAATTGGCCGTTGGATATGTCGTCTTCGTCTTGGATGACGTAGAGGACTAAAACTGCGAAATTTTGGATCAGGAATAACCAAATTTGGACATTTTTAAGTTTTATAAATAATAAGTGTTTGATATAATGCTATATACTATAGTAATACAATAGGAGGCCTTTTGATTTGCAAAGGAGCAGAAAATGATGAAAGTATTTGCATTTCTCTGATATGCATCCAGTACAACAAATGCGAGGTGCCTGCCACGTGCAATGCTGACGCTTGACGTCCAAATTTTTCTGCAATGTTGTGAGTTATAAATTTCGAAAGTTTTCTCCGTTTGGTCACAGGAGAGTGAACTAAAAGCCAATATATTTAACATCTGCAGAAAGTATCTGTAAAGTTGTCTTTGACGCATTACAAGGTTTTTGTTTGATCATAAAGAGTGTCAGATACCTTAATTTAGGCCGTCTGGCTCACCACATACTTTTTGTTTTCTCTCTCCAGCGAGTTGCGAGTGTAAAGGAATCCATTTTTTGATAACCATATTTTTCGAGTTCGCTGCTACGAATTCATTTTACTCTCCGGAATCGTATTGCTTCGAATTCAAAAAGGTTGTGCCTCACCTCACTTTTGAGTTTTAGTTCTCACCAATTATTTGGAATTCGGTTTACAATAATCTAATCCCCAATTTCAGAGTTGTATCGCCGGTGATGACGATAGGACTAATCAACCTGCATTAAAAATTCACACATAACCAAGGTGTGGCGAGGCTACCAAAGTTAACTTCAGACTTATTGGAGTCGATAAATTTCCGTTTTAATCGTTAATAAATTCCTCTCACATGGGTCTTGTAACACTTGGACTTTTCATAAAATCAGCGGGTACAACTAATCCATATCTTCAGACTCCGATTACTTGACTTTTATTCGATTTGGTTCCGGTTATGAAAATTGTGGCAAATTTGTGTAACACTTTATCACATTTGCTTTTTGCGGTTGCGTTTTAGACAAGCGCGATATAAATTTTGTCAAATTCGTAGTTGACATGTCACAGCGTCCTTAGTTATGTCCATTACTAATCAGAGAATATCTTGAACCTTGACTTGAAAGAATATATATGTCCTGAAAGTACTGTAAAATACATGCCGAAGTACAGACGTAAAATAAAAGGGGCGACCGTGATCTCGAAGAGATCTCTTTTGGGGGTAAGAGATGATTGGGGGTCCAGAGACTATGGGGGCTATACTGAAAAGATGGTGGGCCCCTTCTCTGATTTTTCTCCCTCAGCCCCATCAGGCCCTTTATTTCAATGTGTGAAACACTATGAAGTTTGCAATTGTAACAGCGTATGAAAATTTTATTGCGAGCACTGTTTATTGGATAATTACAATATTTTCAGATATTTCCATTTGTATTCTATTTGAATGTCGCTGCCTCACTGTTCAACATTATGGCAATAACAATAAATCGCTACGTCCTTATTGGTCACTATCGCTATTTTGATGCGATCTATTCACGTCTAAATGTCGCTGCAATGATCGCAATGTGTTGGGCGATTCCACTTGCACTTTTGACGCCTGTATTAGCAGGGAATTGGGGTCGATTTGGATATAAAGCACACACATTCTCATGCACTATACTTCGGCATCATGGTAAGCTAACTCGCTAAGAGTGCGTTCACACGTTCAAACTTTTTGTTCAAACTTTAAGCTCAAAATTTGAGCTCAAATTTTTATCAAAATTTGACGGTGATTTTTAAACATAAATTGCCGATGCTTAAAAATTGGAGCTCAAAATCTGAGCTCAAACTTTTTCAGGTAATACATCTCGTCGATGATTTTCTGCAGGAATATCATTGAAAAGTTTGAATAGTGTTCACACGTTCAAACTTGCTAAAAGTGGAACAAAGATGCTTGCAAATTTTGATCAAAATTTGAGCTCAAATTTTGATCAAAATTTAAGCAAAAAGTTTGAGCGTATGAACACGCCTTAAGGGTTGCCAACCGGGAAAACCACTTTGATAGTATATACTACAAAAATAGATTGTATAAGGTAATGTTTAGCTAAGTCATCAAGCTTAATTTATCGATATTCGATATGGATATTAGTCACCATTATATAATAAGTCACCATAAGTTACGAATAGTAATTTAAGAAGAAAAGTTCTGATGAAGTTATTAACGCAACACCTTTTCCAGGAAAGTCAAGCTGTACTTTTAAGTCATTTTTCGAGTGCAGATCTTGGACACAACTAAGGCAATATTAATGTAAATTTCAAACTGATCAAAATTTTCAGTAACTGGTTTTCATAATTATTCGGCTACCGTACAGTTGCAGCAATTTTGCTCAGTTTATGTGCTGAAATTGCATGAGAGTGGTCGAAACAAATCTCCTTAGTGCCAAGGTTTCTTAATTGTCACTACAACATCATTAAAATAATCGGCACCGTAAAAGCAAGCTATCTTTTTAAATCTTGCTGTGAATAAATGAGTTGTAGCATAAATCTGTAAAATATGTCAGTTTTTATATATCAGTAATTTAAATTCAAGGGTATTGAAATAAAATCTGATCGCGAAAACGGTTGTTCTAGACGTTTTTCATTTAATGAATAATATGAAATTTCTAATCTATAAGCGCCCAAGGTTCGTCTGCTTTAGTAGATATATATTAACGAATATTACAAAGGATAATTAAACAGCAGAAAATAGGTATAGTTGAAAGAGTGCTAGCAGAAATTTGTTCAGAAGTTACATATCACCAAATCAATATTGAAAAAATGTACCAGGGTCTAAAATCAAACTTAACAATAAACTTCCAATAAGCGCTGATCTCATTTTGTTTATGAATATCCATTTTGCCAAAAATGATCGAAATGATCGAATTCCTCTAAGGATCGAAATAAGCTAAGGCCACATACCGTCATGAGTGTTTAATATTTTTAGCTGACAAATTATATCCTTTCCCCTTTGTTTTATATTTACGGTGAACGAATGATCTTATACATAATATATAATTTCATCGTAGATCTGCTGATACCGTGTAAGATCCCAGAAATACGAGGACCAGTTTAGACATTTGGATTCGGGAATGTTTCTCGGAATAGTTTTAAAATTAGATTGTCTCTTAATCATACAAACTAATAGTGAGGTTATTTTATTTCCAAACAGTTTGCATACTCGAAAGATATAGATCAGTTTGTTAGCAGAGGCAACGGAAAGAATTTTTACAATTATACAAGGTTTTTATAACTAACTGATGTATGTGTCTTACAAATAGCTGTAGAATTCTTTCGGTTTCTACAATTATGTACTACATTAAGTTTTTTAGGTATTCTTAATGGTTTTCAGTCTTGTTGTACAGGCGGTGATATACTAAAGGTCAAACAGCTATGAGAGATTATGTCCTGATATAGAAATGCCTTGACATAAAAAATCCAACCCCAAATTCCCTCGCCAAGTAATCATTATCGTTCAGTTGCATTTACTTTTTCGTTGTAAATTTTGTTTGTTTTGTTTGTTTGTTTGTTTGTCCATATCGTAATAACTGTAATTTACGAGAGCTATTCTGTGAAACATGGATAAGTGTTTCTGATTCATTTGTGGCATATCTCGACATAAGAACGTTACATCGATAATCATTCAAAAACTGTAAGTCACTGATAATTTTTAAGGTCATTCGCCAAAGAAGGTTTTGTTTCTAATCGGTTTTCTTCTGCCGTGTTTGGTAATATTGGCATCGTATTCGGGAATTTACTATATTGTACGTCGTTCACACCACAAACTTTCGACCCATAACTCAACGACAAATGGCGTCACTATTGCAAGTCCTCAAGACAATGACTGCCCAGCGTCCGATGCCAATAATCGCCTCAGACGCACTTCAAAGACTGCAGGTAGACGTGAGTAGAACTATAATTCGTGGTTGCAGTCAGTGAAAGACTGTGCATGGACTTCAAATAAAATCCTGGTATATCACAGTTGCATTTATCTAAGATTTAATTGGATCAATAAATTATTTGCGCACCGTTAAAAACTTGATATTGAATAAATAGCGCTTAAACTTTGGCATTTGATAGATACTAAGAGCACATAATACATGACGTACTAAATGCTTCCAGAAGCAACTCAAAGCTGACCGAAACGGCGCGAGTGAAGCGAACAAAGATTCCATGAAGAAGCTAGCGGGAAAGAAAGTGAATTTTTTTCGTTTTCTGGCATGCATACTTCATCTTCGGGTGGATGGATTTCAATAAATTTGTTATTCGATACGAAAGGTAATGAGGATCAGCCCTTTATCTGAACACGAACAGCTCCGACCCCATTTCCGGGGTAAAATGAAAAAATAGATTTTTAAGGGTTCTTTGCCAAATTTGGTAATACGGGTATCTGTATTTCGCAGCCCATATTTAGCGAAACAAAATTCGCATTGGAAAACCAAGACAACGGTCAGAATCATCTCATTAAGATCTACAACTTTGATGACGACGATTTTCAATAACATCCGTGGGCCGCTGTGTGCCCGAATACGGCTCGTCGATGCTTACCCAGAAATAGCGATTTTTCAAATTTCGGCATGTTTATGCATGTTTTTACTTTACAACGAGTCCCCATTAAGATGTCAAGCACGCTGAATACGGTAGTATTGCTATTTAGAGTCTAACTTGACTATGTTATACCTCTTTATGGGTTCTTAAGAGGTTTATAGTCGGCGAACCCGATTTTCAAAATGTAGGATTTCCATTTGTTTGGTTATTCATTGCTTGCAGCGCATAAGACTGCTCAACATATACGTTGTTCGGTACGCTGAATACGATAGTTTGGTTATCTGGAGTTCAGCACGAATACTTCATACCGTTTCAGATGTTTTCAATGGGTTTAGGGTCAATCAACACGATTACCAGAATGTAGTCGATCTTCAGTATCTTGGTTATGTATTGCATAAGGGTATGAAGACTATTCTATGTATAGGTTTTTCGATACGCTTGATACGATGGTTTGGTTATCTATAAATTAGGACGAATGCTTCGTGCATTTTCAGTTGTTTTCTATGGATTTACGGTTGATAAGGCTTTAAGGTTTTCAGTGAGTTCGGGGTTGCTGTGGTTTCAATGTAGTATGTACATCAACCACAAAGCCTTCTAACAGGTGGTTTACACTTTATGAAACCACGCTCCCTCCCGTTTCTCCCTTGTTTGCGAATTACTAGTTAGTTAATGAAAGATAACTAAAAGTGTCAGAAAATCGATGAACACAAGATAGAATCATTCATCTCATAACATCACCTTTCAAACATTAGAGAGTTTTGTCACACACTAAATACTTGCATTTAAGTACAATAATTTATGATAACAACTTTAGCACTCGATCGGATGTTGTATTGTGAGATTCACCGTTTTATGGTTAAATGGTTTCGTTGTGATGCGATTAATTTTCTGTGCAGACAAATGTACGTATTTGGAAGTATATGCTGTTGTTGATTAGTAGCGGTTGAACAGAATGATTTCAATCTAAAAGCGCTGTCAAATAATGTACGACAAAAAATCGATACAGTTATGTAATTACAATTAGTGTTAATAAAACATATGATAAAAACATCCGGAAGTATGTCACTAATTAACGAATGTAATCAACTTTTATTACGCTATTAGTTTTAAGGAGCATCGGCATTCTACTCATACTAGACGTTGCGCTGAGACCGTTGTTGGCTTAGCAACATCACACAATTTTAATATGACAGTCACACTAATTTACGTAATAGTTGTAGCATAGGCAGAAGTGCGGTAAGTCGTTCAAACTCGCGCTATCGCACTCGTTTGAACTTGTAATAAGCCGTGCGTACAAATATTTGACCGCACTGTTACCTATAATGCTACAACTGACTTGTTATATAGCTAACCGTGCATTCAGACATTTGTATGCACAGATTTATTACATGTACTATATTACAAATAATAAGAGATCATCGTGGTCAATAGTTTATAATATGTAAGTAATGACAAACACTTGAAAATTTGTAAACATTTTATTCCACGTTTTTCTAAACAACAAAAGTGTAGAAACATGCAATAGTCAAATTGAAATTTGTATCTAATGAATAAATTCCTTGTCAAGCTAACACGCTACATCTTGTTTTCCTATTAAAGTTGAAACCGGTATAATGACATAAACAATACGTGTGCCCCCGTATTGTGCTTGAATAATAAATCGATAAAATCAAACCATCCGTTTCCCTGTAATAAGTGATAACAGCAAAATTTATGCTATAAGTTCGATTAAAAAATTCCATTTTTTTTAAAGTCGAAGATGTTCCTGTGATATCTATACTATTAGCTTTCTTTATAAGTGGTATATTCACTTGAAAATTTTCAATAAAATTGTTCCCATGAATCCTAAGCTGCAAATGGCAGCAACAAAATTTGCATTGTTTTGGTCCAAAATACGGGATTGTGACACCAATAATGAGGGAAAATATTCGGTTTAAACCATTAGTATTAGCGTTGCATTTATTCTGTAATAACGAGAACAATTTGCGTATTTCTGTGATTTGTTAACTGCGTATCATGGACTGTTTGTGATACCGACTGTCAAAACAAATTTAGCAACCCATTCATATCTACGATAACAATGCTCGTAAAGCCGGTAAAAGAATCATTGTCGTTGTGCTGAATTAATCTAAAACGTAAAACTTTGCAGTAATAAATCTAAAACATTGTTGCTAACTCAACGGTCTTAGCACGTCATGTTGTCCTTTGTGTACATGTTTTTATTCAGTACCTTCCTGGGTTATAAAATGTAAAATAAGTCAATATAATGGCTACAATTAGAGACCGCAGTTGAATAGGTTTATATTCGGGTCGAGTTGGTTGCTTGAAATTTGTCTGGTTTGGAATCGGGTTCGGCTAAGGCTACGTCATATTTCGTTTAAGCTGTAATCACTGATTAATGAATTGTACTGCCGACATCGAAAAAACAGATTCTAGAAGCAACAGCGTCTGTGAACGATCTGGTTGCAATGTGGAACAGGTTCACGTCAGCCTGGAGAGTGTTTTATAAAATACTGGCAGAGAATCCGCACACGCTTAGTTGCGATACATTATTCTATATTACTGATAGTGCCGTTATCCGGTCCGGTCAGGTTACTGTCTCGTTTGATTGTTGTGGTGTAAGACGCATTGGTCTTACTTTCTTTGGCACACGAACCAGAGAACGGCAAAATACTTACTAACTAGAAGGTGGGTCAACCTACGATTGCGCTATGAGTGGTATGACTGCGAGCAAGTGAGGTTCAAAGTCGGAAACGCGTTCGAACGAATCAAGTCAACATTTTGATAGCCTTAGAAACCTTTATATGCGTGGATTTAACAAATTACACCATTGGATTGACACTCACAAAATCATGCATAAATTACGGGGGGGGGGCTCCGAAGGTATGCAGTATTACGCGACGAATGGTATATTGACCACAGATACATTCAAATAAAGCATCTCATTGTTTTCAGCATCCTCGAAATTCATATAACCACAAATTCAAAAATTTATACCATTAGGTTTAAAATCACGAAATCATGCATGGGTCAATGGGGGCTCCCATGGGATATAGTACCATTCCAAAATCAGTACATCGGTCACAGATACACTCAAATCACTTGGTGGTTTTCAGCATTCTCAAAAGCTTTTGTATAAAGGATGTAATATGATATATAAAGGGTTAAAAAGGGTCAATTTGGGACGCCAGTTTGTTCCCAATGTCATTATCAGAGATTGTGACAAAAAATTGCTGGTCAACATAATATTGTACATCTTATCCAGGCGAACATAAAAACATGCAATATTTTTAATAATAATCCTGACTTTTGATATAAAACTAAAAACGCATTTTCCCACGTTTACAAAAGTTAAGGGGGTACCCTTTTTAAAGGGGATCTAGTATACGTCATCGGCAGATTGCATAGATAAAACCTATATGGGGTCACGGGCCAAGGTACAAGGTATTAAATCCAAAAGACTCTATGGAAATATCTCCGTTGTCCCTGAGATATTAAAAAACTATCCGGACGGACGGACACGGTAAAATTTGTCAGTGCGCATACAAATAAATGCTAGCTCGCTTCGCTCGCTGAGCAGTAAGAAAACTAATTAAGCATACGAAACATGTCGACAGTACAGATACGCTGAGTGCATCGACAGAAAATAACAACTGTCAGATACAAGAATAGAAATGTGTCAACTTATATACAGAAATTTTACGGGCCATGCAAATAGGGCCATGAAAGTAGTCCCGTAAATTTGAGACCGGGTTTCGAAAATAACAGAAATATTTCAATCGCAGAAATATTCAAACCTTTTTCGTGCTGCTACATAAGCTCCCCATCGGAAGAGCGGAGTTCGGACTCACAAATGCTATCAGCAGCGAATCGAACGGATTTTTGGAGTCGATCGTTGGTCACACTACATCGGGTATTGCATCGGCGTAGAGCTGATTTAAGCTATGGAATCGTCGACGATTGAAGCTATACATTAGCCTACAGCATTGATGCTGCTAAACGTGTCCCCACGTGCTAGTACGTTGTAACCAGTGGATGGCTACGAAAATCACATATTATATACTCCTATGTTTGATACACAGAAGTTTGACCAATGCATGTCATCCCGTACAGAATTTTTAGATAATAAGCCTGGTCGTAAACGTTTGCGCCTGTCCCAGAATTTTGAGCACCGGCTGTTAAGAATAACCAGGAAATTTTGCCCAGACTATCGAGTCGCGCGTACCAGTTCCTTACGATGTCGGATGCGTCGCAGAGCTGTCGCCATCGTGGCTTCTTTCGTCCTGGGACCAGGTAAGTGCGGGTTTCAAGGGATCGAGCGAAACAGTGTCTTACGCACCAGCGTTGTTGATAAGAACGATTTTCGAACCCGCTCAGGCCACTTTATACGGTTCTTCGTAAATATGTTCAAGACTGCTATGCAGATTTCGTTGCATATCCAAACGAATTTTGCCACTAATGCAGTATATGTGTCGTCGTACGCACACGCTTTCGATCTCGTGGTGCCATTGCATCGATTATTTATCGCCAATGAGTGGGGGATTATGTACCCATTTGCGGCATGCGCAAAGTAAGCTTAGGACATTCTTCAGCATACGGTAGAATCTTTCCTTTCGATAGCGCTGACTGCGGATGATACCTACGGTGTTGTCAACTGTCATTGGATGCCTAACGTCGGCATTAAGTTATTCCATGGGGCGGATTCGATTTGCGACCAACGGTGGGAGACGATGATTTGAAGAACTCCAAATCACGATATCCATACAGTGAAAAGTGCGCTAACAACTATAGATTCTGAAATGCCGCTAACGGACAGAATTTCGTGCCATTGAGAATAACGGTCAATCATCGTGATGTGGTATTGTGGTTGCCGTGTTTTCGACATCTTCCTGTACTATCTGATGAAATTCTTTGACCCCATCCAGCTTGCTGAAGACTCGGCATCCAGACGGTTCGTAGGTGATGTCGTTGTGGTTTGGCGTTGGATAATTATCGGGCACTGTGTAGATATAGTGGTTGTGGTAATGCCCTGACGCTATTAGATTTACTGACGACATTGCCAAGGCCGACTCTCATCGTTGCTCAAAACAAGTGCGTTCGAGTTCGACGTAGTCATTTTTTGCTGCCCGTAACAGCGCACCTGGAATGAGTGTTAATTACGTGTCTTCCTGGGACATCCAGTTACACTCAGATAATTTTCAAGACAGCGCGTCCGGCGCAGGCAACGATGTAATCAATTCATCACCTTGGCTCCTGGACTAGAGTGTCCTGCAGGGATATATAAACAACTAGTCCTGGGACAGCAGGGTTTAGCAGCCGCTAACGGGTGATTTTACGCCTTGATTATCTATATTTTTCGGTCTATGACGATGACGCTAACTCAACGAAAGACTGTCGATCGCACCCGATTGTTTTTTCGTGTGATAGTGTCAGCGATGTTGTAATTACGGACTTTTGAGACTTCAAAGCGTTCGGTCAAGCCAGGCGTGAACAGGTGCTTTCCACTGCTCGCTATGAGTCGATACCAGAAGTCACGCCATATCGATCTGCTGCTTATTTCCGGAGACATCGGATCAAATCCCGGTCCAGTCCAATAGCGTGACCTTCATATGGCAGAAACGGGACCGATTTCGTCGAGATTCCGCCAAAGCGAGGTATGTAGATTCCAAAATGCCCATCACAAAAAGAGACATGGTTGTTTTGTTCAATACGGAGAACGGGAACGCAGTATCCAAAATAGCACAGCTACCACTTCAGCTGCTCGAAATAGCAAACGCCACACAGCAAACGCAACCTGATGATATTAAATCGATTATGCTGCTGGCATTTTTCGAGAAAGGTTCAGGCGTATTTTTGGATCATTTCGATCAACGAAGCTTAACAAATTTCCACACATCATATAGCAGCACGAACCTGATTTGAATATTGCTGCTATTGAAATATTGTTGAAAACCGGTCTTAAACTTACGGGACTAGTTTATGTGATCTAATTTGCATAGCCCGTAATATTTCTACATATATAAGCCGGTACATTTCTATTCCTGTATCTTTCACTCACAATATGGCCAAAACTTCTGATGGGGTGGGGTCTTATGTAGCAGTTCGAAACTGGTTTGAATATAGCTGCGATTAAAATATTTCTGATATTTTCGAAAATATCAGTAATATATCAATCACAGCAATATTCAAACGGTTTCGTGCTGCAACTTTGGTCATTTCCAATCCGTCGTGTTTTCCAGTTACAATATATAACTACTGGCCGAAATTAATTTACAAATATTTTACTGTTCATTGATTGATATTGAATTTCAAGTTTCATGGTCGATTTATAAGAACTCAGCCGGTTCGCAGTTGGTCGAAGTAAGACAGCCAGGAATGGCGCGAGTCGTTTCGAACCAGACAATTTAAACTTTCACTCGTTCTGGCCTTTGGTAGCCAGCTAAATGGCATTTTTATAGCTATCATTCCACCGCCGTATATGATATTTATACCAATAAACCACATTTTATACCAATAAACCTCATAAACTATAAATCATAATATTCATAAATCATTGCTGCATTATAAAAAAACCGTTATCACTTTCAGATGAAAAACGTTCAACCGACGAAACTACATTGACGCGAATGGTTGTAATGATATTTTGCACGTTTATTATTTGCTATTTACCGTTAATGGCTGCCAACGTATTCGACGATGAAGAAACAATTCCGTGGATTCATATAATCGGTATATAAAATAGTACGGTCAAAGATTAAGCCAATAACCATAACATTTCCTCGTTAGAATAGACTGTTCTTTGGTCAACGCTTCTTAGGTGCAACTGCTGCCACCGGCGTAGTAAATTAAACCATAAGGCCTAATAAAAGCAGAGGCTTTTAGGAGAACACTGAGTGTGCCAAAAAGACTCAGCCTATATATTATGTTGTGACACTCTAATAGTTCCTAAAGTGCCAGTTTTGAAACTACAATGATATTACATGTTGCTATTTTAATTAAGCCCATAAACTGTACCGCCCACATATAACATAACCACAGTATTTTATCGAAATCAAGTTACGGAGGTATAGACGAAGAAACGTTACGCATTTATGTATAAATTGGAAAGTGTTTGCAATAAAAACGCTTTTGGCTTTCCTTAAACTAAATATTTCGAAAATTCTTTGAAAAATATGTTTGAATGCATAGTATAAACTGAATTCATCAAATAACCCGTGTTGTTGTTCGTTCGCTTTTTAAGCAGTTTTAATTAGTTAGCAGTTTAATTTAATTAGCAATAGTTTCGAAATAGTTCAACGTTTACCGAGCGGTCATGGATCGATATCTCACGGCGACCCATAAAAGTTCATCGATTCTCCAAACCCAAATTATTTCAGGACGTAAACGATTTAGTCAAGCTATTGACTAAATTCTAATTTAACTTGTAAGCGCCCGACTTAGGTTGGGTATCAGTGGCGGATACAAGAGAAATTATGACGGGGCGCATTGATCATGCTGAAATCCTGAAACTGCAACGGGGGAGGAGATGGCACATGGCATAGGTGGCCATGGAGTGGTAGGGTGGTTACCCCTTTCCCTCAGGCCACACTAATCCCGCTTCCCGAAGCCTCAGTCCCTCTGCCGCGGAAATTATTGAAAGAAAATTGCCCAAAATTGTAGAAATTTTGGCAAAAATTGAAACAATTCAGCCAAAATTGATGAACATCTTACCAAAAATTACGGAAAATTAGCAAAAATGAAAAATTATTGCAACGCTGAAATTTAAAAAAGCTATTGCTGGCATAACTGCGACGGGGGTAGAGGCGGGCGTTTGCCTGTTTCGGTCCCCCATTAGATGCGCCCATGTGTGCATCGTGCAATGTTTGACAAATAGAAGCCAGCGCCATGTATCACACGCTTACTGTGTTCGGTCCAAGCGAGTTGCAAACAAATGATCTCTCTGGAAGCTGTTGCTCTGTGTATTAAGAAATCTCGAAAGGCGAACCACCAACAACACGCGTGTAAACATGCGTAACTACGACAAATTCAATATGTGCTGTTGCGAATTGGCAGTGTTGAGCATCAAAACGTTAATAATAACCATGCCTATATTACTTATTTCAAAAAAGTCAAAACCGATATTGGTGCCGATCGGAAGCTGTATTTTGATGTGTTGTGTAAAAATTGTTTCAATCATGTGCAGCCTTCTCTAACAAAAGTAAATAATCACGGCAGCGATTCATCCAGGATTTTGTCGTTGGAGGGGTCCGACGCCTTAATTTACGTTATCATGTCACTAGAAATTCAGCTTGAGGGCTTATTCATATCATTAAATTTGACAAAGACGTTTAACATGGGGTCCTTAATTAAAAAATTTGTTGGCCCGGGTTCGGGGATAAGGACTTCCCGATGCCGTCCCACTGGGTGCGCCACTGACTAACGATTGTTTATTTTAACGCTAATTTTGACAATTTCATCAAATATTGAATTCACATCAGGCATGATTTTCAAATAAGGCCCTTCATTTGTTGGCATAAGTTAACAAGATATTTTAATATGGGGATTTTAGCAAATTTGGTTTCTAGACTCGTAATTTTCACATTATTTGAGTGATAATCTCGATCTAAACCGTTCGTTAACGATTATTATAGGTCGGCGATTTTTCAGCTACAGCAAAAATCATACTTTATTCAATATTTGAAAACAAATAAAAAGGACAAAAATAAAGCACTTTGACACCATGCTGTGTAATAAAAAACACAGATAGTGATCGCCACAAAATATTATTCAGAAACGAATAAAAATTCGTTTAGATAGTAAGCGTCCCAGCTTCGCTTTGATAAAGCGAAATGTAGTAATAAGCACAACTAGGAATATCAATTTTCGCGAAAATATAATGGGTTATTCTTTTTCTATCAAGATGTGTATTTAACACAGAAATTTCGTTGTTTCTCGAATTTCGTGAGGAATAAGTATACCGTTGTGTTTATAGCAAAATAATTACATTCAAACTGTATAGTCCGTGATTCATTTTGATAATATACCGGTTTTGTTTGCTTCAATAACCACTCGATAGAAATATCTGCTAAGTATCTTATCTGAAGTACCTTCAATACGTGCTCAAGCGTGAGAGTATTTCGCTCCACGGCGTCGTGGGAAATTTTTCGTCTGCAGTAACTTTTAGGTTAGCATAGAAGTCACGACAAATTTGCAATCAAGCCATTGGTTTACCCATTGGTCCGAACAAAAAGTATATATTTCAGCTAGCATCCTAGCATGGAGTGCTTCGGTGTGGAATCCACTGTTGTACGCGGCAATGAATAAACGGTACAGGAATGCTTATTCTCGTGTTCTGTGCTGCCTGTTGTCGAGATCTTCAAACGGCAATAACGGTTTTATTGGACGTGGTCGAAGCAACAACACTAATTCCTCGGGGGCCGGAGTCCACAACGGCGCTCATACCCTTGCGTCTGGCGATTCATGTCTGCTTACAACAGCGCCAGGTAGTTTTCAGTCCTCGCCAGGAGTGAAAAACGGAGCAACTACAGCCGCTGTTCGAATGTGTCATTCCGCTAGTTTGCAAAGTTTAAATTCAAAAAATGTGGTTGGGTACTTAGCTTCGGCGGAGGATGGTCCACAATTAGCTGCCAAAGGTCAAAGGTTTGAGGGGAAAATTGGTTCAAAATATAGCAAACAGGATGCCAGCGATGGAACTTTGGCTTTGGTAGATCGGCGTTCTGTGTTTAGTCGGTCATCTGATTGGGTCGAGGTTTGATTTCCTGCCTGAAATTTGTTACAGTGGCTCTTGAACTTGATAAACGTTGACACCTGCCATCATTTAATTTTTTCCACATGGTATATTATAAATCAAATTTTGTAAAAATATTCTAAAGTTCCGTGATTAACACAGCTTCGGCGATGAGCGGTAATTCGTAAAATACCACGAAATTCGAGCAAATCACACAAACGTAAAAGTAATTTGATTTAAATTTTAGATTTAAGATTTAATCAGAGAATCAATCGGTGAAATTTGATAAAATTATTCGAAAGATTTGTGAAAATTGTAAAACGTTCAGTGAATTTTAGCAAAAAATAATTTTGAGCGTAATTTAATGTTTTAATATGCAGTACTGCATGACGCTATTTTAATCACAAACTTCAGGCAGTACTGATGATGGTTTTTGTTCTTTCATGGTACTTATGTATTATGTGTATATGAACAGTTATTTACAGTGATATAGTAACACTTATACTAAACTTTTAACACTAAATTTACAGTTCAATATTCATACCAAAAATAAGGAGGGATGGGTGCAGTTTGAGTCTCAAACTGCGCTGATGTCATAAGCAGCTACAGGCATTGGCACAAGTCTCAGGCTGCGCTGATGCCTGATACCACAATGCAGGTAATTTAACACCATTCGACGCTGCGATTTCTTACACAATGCAGCAATAGAGTGCCTTAAGATTTGGCCGTATATTATATGTAGAATCAGGGGCGTGGCACGGTATTCAGTGGTGAGTGTCGCACTGAAAAGGTGAGGAGGCTACTGAAAGAATTGCTAAGTGCGCCAGGGGGGCGGCTCACCCTCCCCACCTATCTTGCGGGATCCCTGTGTACACAGGATACTAATATCACAAAGCATCGGGGAGAGATATATTAAAGTGTACAGAACGACTAAGTTGACGCTAGGCGTAAAATGGGCAACAAAGTTCATATCTTTTGAAAAACTTAAATATTATTGTCCCCAAATCTATACAAAACAGGTTTTCTAATTAAATGATTAAATTTTTATGCCAATCATTTTCATTTACTTAGCGATGATATTGAAATCAATAGCCATACCCTCGTAATTTTGTAGAGACTTACTTTATTAACTACGCAAAAATGTTGCTGCTGCATTAAGCGAAGCTTGATTTGCATCAAGATAGCACAAAGAGGATTTTCAATTAACCCAACCATACTCAACAACAAAAATGCTAAACTAGATTGGGGTGGCAAACTTTAGCTCAACTTTAGCCAAGTCAATACCTTGCTCAGAAAATAACGCCTAAAATGACCGAAATTTAGTTCATATTTTGAACCAACGTATTGAGTTAACGTCAGGTTTAATTTTACTGTTCGATAAGTTTATAGTAATCCGACAAATAATTATTACCTGTTGGTAACTATGTTATACTTATTTTACATAGTGTAATCGCTAACGTATGTATATATTACTGCAATATAGCATTTTTCGCAAAATTTCAATTGTCCAAATTTCTTTGTTTATGTCTCATCTTCAGCTTAGAAACGAAACTGTAATATAGCTAAAATAAAACATATATGGCTCAGTATCAAGTATCATCTGGCTCAGTTTGAGCCATACTTCTTGCTCAGATTTGTCTCGCGATTTTGAACCAAATAGAGGTACAGTAAAGCCCAGGAGGCTCAAAAATCATCCACGATTGTCTCGGTTTTGCCAATTTCGGCTCAATATCTTTGCATCTAGCAGCAGTGCAGCGCTATTTCTGAAATGACAGTTAGTAAGATGGTTGTGAGCGCGAAACCCACTCGCTTTGCTTATACTTTGAGCATTATGCTTTGCTTTTACTTCGAATTATGTGTACATAAATGTGGCGTTTCACTCTCAAACCTGTGAGGCTAAATGGACATCGCGTGTATAGCGATGTGAACGTAAGCATCGGAGCGATAATTTCCTCACTTCGGTGCTTGAACGGCGCGTCAAAGCCAAACGGATCATTCTATTGCTACTTGATGTCACTCTGTGGTTTTTGACTCGTTTTGATATTTGAAGTGTTCCACCGATCTTTGAGCGCTTTACCAGAATTTCAGCCCTACATTAGACTTAAAATTATCCGGAGTGGAGACAGATTTGATAGTTACTGTAAACCCGTATGAACAGTCATGTAATAATTCTTTTAATAATTATGTTACTTATTTTTATCTATGTGCATGAAGGATATTATACTAGTATCTCGCAAGCAAGGGAAACGAGCGAGCGTGACCTAACACTTTACAGACCCACTCGACCATCATTAATCATGGAAAATATTGACAATACATCAAAAACATTCCTGCCATCGTTTTCAGCGTAGTCGAAAACCTAGGGACCTGTCTTTTCACGGAGATCTGGCAAAATTAACCAAATCTCGAATTTTGCAGTTCACACTACAGGTGGTCCAATGACCTTTAACCCATTTTTCTGGGTTAGATTGAAGTCCCACAAAAATAATGTAAGAGACAAAGTTGTAGCTCTCGTTGAGGCGAACACGGGAGGTGCCTTCCGTTTTTCGCTCTGCCTTCTTTTTTTCGAGTTATAGACCGATATATACGCAACTCCAAAACCGAAATTTCAAAAAAAGTTGAATTTTGACCCTTCTGACCCGTTTCTTACCCGAAACCCGACCCGGAATGCACATCAAACTTACAAAAGAATCATATAGAGACCATAACGGTTCAGTTAAAAAAAAGTTTGTGAAAATCCATCGATCCAGTGTCGAGCTATGAAAGTCACAGACAAACAAAAAAAAAGAAATTTTTTCCTATTCACACGCTAGCAACCTATTTGGGGAAACTCGCTTCGCTCGTTTCAATAACTATGAGACACTTTAATTTTTAAGGATTATTTCGGGACACTTTGTTCGTAGCGAGTTCAAAAGAAGTGGTCTATTTTACAATTGTCCGAGACAACATTTGTTTTATAGATAACAACTACAGCGCTTTGAATGTATTATATCCTGTACTTCAATAACTAGAAATATTATGCTATACATTTAGTGGCTACGGGATACTGTTCTGTTTACGGTGACCATCGTTGCAATAACACTGGTATACTGTAATTCTTACAATTGGTTAAATTTAGAAAGCATTTGTTTCAATTGCAGTATGTATTGATCTCTTTCACGTCTGAATTCAATTTTGCCAGTAGATATATCTTAATTTTCAAAACTTAATCAGAAGCAAGTAATGCAATTTTATGTACTAATAAATGATGTAAATTTTGTACAATATGTGGATCTTGTACTTACTTTAAATGATCCTATTAGTATTTAGATTTAGACAAATTCTGTTCATAAGCAGGATTTTGTGTAATATTATTCATCTTGCGAAGATTTTTTATGAGAAGGTTTTTTATGAGGTAAATAATATTTACGTTCGGCAAGTTGTCATTAGTTCTGTCCAACATTCCAAGCAATTTGTGCTCCTTACATGTAAAAAAAGATAAAAATACATGCATATGTGTATCTTCTACATCTGTGTGGGACCAAGTTAAACGGAAGGGCGTAACTTCATATCGTTAAAAAGAACAGTGTAGCGCTGGAGGTACAGTAGACCTCGGATTTGTCTTAGGCTTAATCTAAAGCTCACACAAGATGCATAGGTTCACTATATGTATGCGGTCAGATAGCGCTGTTTGAGTCGTGCACTGAATTTGATAAAAATATCTTTGATACCCATCGTTTTAACTGACCCAAAGTACACGCAATGATGAAAGTATTATAGAGTAGATTCATATGCAACTGAAATATGTGCGGTTGTTATTAAATCGTGTCAACACTGAAACATGTTTGTTCTCTTTATTGCTGAGGTGCAAGCGAACAACCTGCTTCAATCCGTCACAGTTTAGCCGTCCTACCACCTGGAGATATCTACAGGCCCGTGCTTAGGCTGTGGTGGGCCCCCCAAGACATAACCTTGTGGGCCCCTGAGATTCTGATATTTTTCCTGACGGAGAAAAACTTCTGTAAGACTAGTTGGAGCATATTGCGATAAAATACCTTGTTCATAGCCTACATGCTTTTCTGCACTGGTGTATCCATGGGGGCGCCGCAAACCAACCAACCTGAACTGTGTTCCGAACGGGTTGCGAGAGTACATTTAGAGAACATATTCATTACTTATTGACATTAAAAGAATTTGTATACAGCTGCAGCGAGTGGATGTTTTGGGCAGGAACCATATAACCACGCTCTAACATCAAATTACATATTTAAAGTGGTTTCTTTCGAAGCTTTTGTTCTTTAAAACACCGAACGATCTCTTCAAATTTCAGGTTGCGAGCTACTTTTGATTCTATCGATATTACTGCAAGCGCTGTCAATCTATCATCGGTCATATTTGACCTCATGTAGTTTTTTATAATCTTCATTTTGCTGAAGCTTCTTTCAGCCCCAGCCACTGTAACGGGAATAGTAAGTAAAACTCTGAGTGCGATTGTGAGATTGGCGTAGTTTTCCTGCAATCCACGCTTGAATATGAAGTGTAGTATTTCCTCGGCCGTGTTTGGTTTGTCAACCGATATGGTGTACAACTTTTTAGCGAATAGCTGCAACAAAATAAACTAATGTTTATTTTAGCATTAATAAGCAATAGGAGCAAATATTTTTAAATTTTAAGTTTTGAATAGCCTACCTGGTTCTATATCTTCCGCGTTTTCTTGAAGCTCTGCAGGCTCTTCTTCGCTAGCTATTGGCGCACGCGCAGCGTTGTCCTCTTGGTCTTGGAGTTTCGTTTCCGTTTCGCTTAGTTCTTGAGAAACATCTTGGTCGCTCACATGTTCAATTTCATCGCTTTCACGCTCCCCATCGGGGTCCGGTTGATCGCTACACCTTTCGAAAAACGCCGTCAATTTAGGAATTTTTTGAGCTGCTTGATTTGCAGCCTTTGCTTCCTTACGTTTACTTGAACCACTTTTATACAGCTTTTTCATTGTGAATTCCTCATTTATTAATTAGTTAAAAAGTTTGCGTACCCTGTTTAAGTAAAAAATAACACTTAACAGTATAATACTTGTACTCGCAACCGAAGGGAAACGGAGGTCCGTACTCTTGCGTGCTCGAAAGCAAACGGTTTTTTCGAAGGGTGGTCTCGATTTTAATATCATGATTCTGTATCGAGATTTAACTCAGGGAAGCAATCAGCCTGGTGAGCCAAAATTGTCAAAAGTGCCAATTGCACTCAGTTTTCGACCTCTGTAGCATGTGTGCATAGATAATCTTGGCCCAAATATGTAAAGCGTCGAGCTTAGATCATTATCGTCTGAATAAAAAGTTACATAAGTGTTCAACGCGGTCATGACTTTATGAGTGGCAGAGAGACAAAAAATAAATTTCTGCTTTTTTTCGTCCCTAACACTATATGTGGAAACTCCACTCGCTTCGGTCGTTACGTTTCAGCAACAGTGCCTGTGGCTGGTGGGCCCCCTAAATACCGGTGGCCCCCCCAATTGGGGGGTATGGGGGCGCAAAGCACGGTACTGGATATCTAGTTAGTTTATCAGTGTGATTTCTCTAGTTTTGTATTTAGCACAACATTGGATTACAGATAAATGATAGCAAACATTCACATGATATCGAACATTGGGATACGTACGTAGTAGTTGCAAAATGCATAATTAAAGTTTTAAGAAAACTACGACAGTTAACCATAGAAGTGTTTTAACATATACTATGATATGGTCGTCTTTCAACGGAGGTACTTTCTCATCAACAATCTGTGTGTGGATAGAGTACATTCCAAGATATCTGGAAGCCATTTCAGCTACCATGACAAAAGACAATCACATGTGGCTGGTATTCGTGAACATCTATTTTTCAATACTTAGTTCCGCTATTCACACAAGATTTCTTTAGTGTAGCCGATATAAACCATGAATCTTAGCGGTTGCCCCCAACCACCTATGGGGAGGGATACCCAGAAAAACGACCACATCACCGTGTAAGGTTTAGCAAAGAATGTATATGTCTGATGTGTCATATTATTCTGCGAATTTTACATTATGCACACGTTATACTTGTAAGATATCAAGCCACTACAAACCAAAAACATTGAGCCAGTAACTTGGCTCATTCTTTCAGCCAGAAATATTGAACCATACTTCATTTCAACCAGAGCCAATGCTTTGGCTCAAAAAGGCCGTAAAAAGAATGGTGGCTTAATCTTTCCTTTCGATTTGTCGTACTGGTGCCAGCTGGAAACTACTGAAGACTTTAACTTTTAGAACGCAGCTTTGTAGTTAGCACATTATTGCAATAGACACCATATTTTGTTCATTTACATATGCTGAGATATATTTGCAGATGTCCCATCTTTGGTAGTTTCGAAATTTTGATGGTTTACAGAACATTTCAAACAATAAAGCATATAATTGACTGAATTTTCGAAACAAGAAATTTTTGCGACAACGTAGCTGAGTTCGGGCAAAATTTCTGGCTCAGAATTTGAGTCAATTTTTAAGCCACTTTGGCTCACAATGATCCAAGTACCTGGAAGCTCAGAACACGAACCAGATTTGGGTTATTATGAGCCAAATTTAGCTCAGTGATTTCGCAGTGTAAATGTTATACCTTAAGCTGTTTTGTATAGGGTCACTTTATGTTTTTTTGTTTGCGTTTGTTTATACAGCCAATTACATAACTGCAAAAATTTATCCTGGCACTGCCATATTATTATCACTTCCGTTAAATTTTACTAATCATACCTAAATTTTGATAAAATTGCCTGCGCGCACATACTCGAAACATTCTTTTGAGCAGAAACTAGATTATTTTCGTCACAACGACATATTGAGCCGTATGCTGACAGCAAATCCTTATTGAATTATTAAGTATTTTTAATGATTGAATTATAGGATTATCACTTTGAAAGTGCTTGTTAAGCGATGCGGCCGATGAAATCGTAACGTAAAGTTTTATAGAATCGCAATTTTTAAATTTACGAGTTTGAGAATGACAATTTTTAAATTAGCATTACTAGTTAATGCTCGGTATGACCTATTCATTTATTTCTGGGACAGCGAAATTATATTATTACTAGTTCCTTTTCATGTTCCGTGCCGTTAGGATCTTTTAAATATTATTTTTATGAACAATGTGTAAGGAATACCACAGACTTTTTATGTCTTCAAACTAAAGTACACGATGTATATGTTTCAATACTCGGAATATATTGCAGCTTCTATTTAATCTATGTGCAAATCCTTAAAATCTCGTGAGCTATAAACAAAACAGATCAAACCAAGTCAGTTGTTCACAGACGTAACATTGAGAACATTCCACTGGAGAAATTATTATTTTAGCTGGTGTCATTTATATAATAATGCCCTTGAAAGATGCACACTGTCAATTTTTGATATGGATTAATTTTGTATCATGTTTTTTTAGTTGGGGTTTAGTGTGGCTAAACGATGCATGTTACACGTGCGCCACCATTTCGAACCACCATTAATCATCTTTTAAACAGCAAAAACTCGGGGAACTATGAAATTTCAACTACTGTTTCATGCCTCTATCATTTGCCCTCAAAATATCACTGTTATTGTTAACTATTGTATTATGTTTTACTTTTATTGTTTTAGATTTGCTTGTAAATATACACTGATTGTTCCATTTAATTTTAATTTTTATAACAGCTGTGGTTTGTCATGGTTGGTGTACAGTACATGCGTTTTAGGATATTCAGTTGTCCACTAAAGCAAGGTAGAACCTATCCGAAAGTCTATGGTACACGCTTTAGAATATCGTTTTGTCTAAGTTAAAGCTGGAAGGTTTTTTCGAATCACCGCCTTACTGATATTTTTTATAACCGTAATTACATTTAACATTTGAGCATTGTCAGAAAATTGTCAGGTGAAATATCGTTAGTCAGCATTACCCGTTAGAACAATCGATTCAGAGTGTTTTTATTGTTTTGCAACATGAACACTGCTTACTTGACCAGCAGTATCTGACTAAACCTAAAGAGCTGCACAAGCATGGATTAAATCATAATTGCACACGAAAAAAGTAAATGCTTTGCTTGTTGGTTTTATGTGTAAATTCGTTGTATTCCTACTTGTTGAATAATAGTACGTTTGTCGATGAAAACTTGGTACGAATTTGGGTTTTTAGTGAAATGTTGCGTCGTTTGGTGTATAAAGATTACCCGTTTCCATTGTCTTAATTTGACTTAAGTAGGTATTTAAATACAGATTGATCCTATTCCTATTAAAAATGTATTACACTCATATTTTAGCCACAACTTTACTATGTTTTACATGTTCGTTTATTGCGAAATTAGGCAGTTAAGTTATAACAAACGTTTGCAAGAATTAGAATTTTTTTGTTCGGCTAAGGCGTATAATACAATCGCAATGTGGTCGAGTCATGTTCTGGTCGCGTCCGAATAATCCTGTTTAATATATCTGCTCGGAGGCAATGCGTAAATTTATTTCCTTTCAATGCCCGGATTGCGGTGAATAGCTAGGCGTCGGCTAGTGAGTTGTGATATGGGTCACGTCCTCGTCAGACAATCTGACCAGCGTTCGATCAAACACTACCAGAGAACCCATGCACAACCTAGTTAAATGCCATAATTCCTTTTTATATTACTAGAGAAATCACTGGGTTGCATTAATACGGGCTCGTCATGTCGGGTTCATATCTTTAACACGGTTCAGTCGGTTGTGTACATATCAAACTGCAGTAGGGTTTATTCAAGTGTTCATTGATTGATCAAATGATATTTATTGAATTCTACGTTTCTGTCTACCTGCAAGCAGTTTTGAGAGCCTTATACAATTCATTTGAAATTGGATAAAATTTTCAGCATAAACGTGGTTCATTATGGGAACTATTTGCTTGAAATAGTTTTCAGTCCAACACTTCGGATTTCTCTGCATGTCGTTTCGCGTCCAAAGTGATATATTCAAGGTATAAGAATGAACGTAGTTTGGCAGTCGTCCTAGCATCACATTTTTTACCTGGCAGGTAGCCTATTTTAGGACTAATCATAATCTTTGTCAATGTGTTTTGTATTGCTGACTATGGTAAAATAAATAAACTAGAGTATGATATGTAATCTGCTGAACTATTATCATAACTTCTAAGCCTAGATTCTTAAGAACTGTGGCTTTTTTACAACAGCGCAAATGGCTAAAAACCTCACTAGAGATGAGAAATGGTCGAATTTGTTTGGCCTAATCCGCCCGGTTACCTTCGGATTCTAGGTCGAAAGGCCTGCGCAACTCTCTTGTAAATCGGGTGTCGGCCAAAAATTTCACCTGAAGGTAACACGTAGCAGCGGAATCGCATTTCCTGAGCCTGCTGACACTGCAGCTAACTTGCAACAGGTAGAATTGGTGCTAAATATTAATAATATAAGATTATCTTATATTTCAAACCATCTATATATTTTTTGATCAGCGTTGAGTTCCGCCAAAAATATTTAACTAGAGGTATAAAAACATAATGATTATCGTAACATTACCGCGACGCATAATTATAAGAGCCCAGAACTTTTTATTTACCATCAAAATTGCCGGCTAAATTATACTAAAAATAATTATGTTTCAGCTGTCACATGGGAACCGTCCGAAAAAATTGGGCGGTAAACTCAGAATATCTGGTTTCAGGAATTAAACTTTATCAGAGCTATTCAACATCAAGATGCATCATTAACCTTATTCGTTTTTATCTTATTTTTGAAATGAAAAAGACTACAAAAATGGGTATACTGCGTCGTTGCAGCACACAGCTCAGCATATAAATTACATAAACCCAAGCATGGCATATCAATTGCAACATATCGGTAAACGTTTTGAATACCAACATTGATATTTAGATCAAACCAGTGCATAGTAGCGTCCGCTATACTTGTTGTTACTTAGAAACAAACACTAGTATATTCTGAAAAAGGGCTTCATGAGTTCTACGTTATAATAATTTTTTGGTTTATTACTGGGCAAATTCGGATTTTTTAAACTCGAGCTAGTACTCTGTACTGGACCTTAATAAAATTCATTTTATTAATTTGCCGGCAAGGGTCATTTTTGGCTCTTTAATTTTATACTTCCTTGGACCATCTCAGGCAAAGGTCCGCCCAGCTCGGCTAGGAGCTCCAATATGGCTGTACGGGCCGTTGGTAATTGAGTCTCGACAGGTCCAGCTGGCCGCGCGGGCAGGGCTGATTTGGGACGAATCACGCGACAAAATGCTGAATTCTACGTAAATTAAGCCTACGTGTAAAATTAAACAAAAAGAACAGCAATTATTTCAATAGAACCAATTGAAAACCTGATGTTAGAGTAATATTTTCTTTAATCATTAACGCAAGGTAAAGTTTGTGTACCGTACAAAGCTTGACAAGTTTACACGGGCACCACAGATCGAATTTCGGTTACATTGCTGAAAGTCTTGTATGCAAATTACCGTGCTGTCTGATTGTGTAATAACGGTGACGCAGCTGCATGGCGCAACTTCCTAACACCATGCCCGTACGACCCCGGCTATCATAACCTCAAGGGCGGACCCTAAGTTTTCTATTTTAGCCACTTTTTCTTGGTCAGACCCAAGAAGTTACGGAGCTTAGCAGGCCGCAGGCGCGCTTCACGGGGTGTGTTCGGACCCCGCCCGATTGGTTGCGCACGTGTCTAGTATCCTGGTATGATCACTGAGGTCCCCCAGGGAGGTTGACACCGAAACCTGCTCACAGGTCATAATGTCAAGCCAATATTCCCTGACCTAATCTAAAGGAAGTTGTTCTGTCTAGCATGACCCTAATTAAAATGCGTGATAAGTTTGATTTTGCTAGGTAAATTTTGAGTTCTGCGTTATCCTTAGCCGAACACTTTGTCTGTTGTAGCCATATGGCCCCCACAGGGTTCCGACAGTCCCTGAATGTTTAACGTCGGGCTACCTATTTCGTGGCATTTTGTAGCGTGGTAGTTTTGACTGTGCTGGGATCGAGTAATAAACCTTTCCTAGTAAAAATTTTTATACTCTGTGTGAGGCTGATAATTTTGCGAGCGGGTTGACAGATAAGCTAGTGGATCACTCTCGCCGTAGTTCAATTATGCGAATAAAACACCGGTTCTTGGCGAACCACACGTGTCAGGCTTGGTATGTTCCCCTCATCAAGCCGTGGCACGCGGGGTTAGCCCGTCCACTGGGACGTCCTTATAACGCTGAAAGACTAACAACGCAGGTCACACCGAGTGTTTTTTAAGACTTTATTCGAAGTGATATACAACATAGGTCAAATATGGAGAGATACGTCGACACACATGACAAAACACGCTAAAACAATTGTGCCCATTCATTGTCTTGGACTACGACCGCACGGAGAGCGGGGCGGAGCGAGCGACTACGTTCCCGGCGAGTACCGGACCAAAATCTCTACCCGAAGTGTCTGATTGTCAGTTATGCTCGGGTTGTGCGTTTTGGTGTGCTTCGGAATTCGCTCTCGACAACGCGGGGCACTACGTGCATTTAGAGGGCCGTGGGCGGGGTAAATGAGAGCATTCGCTTTAACGCAACCTCATTACAACAAATCCAAGCGGCGCGACAATGCTGTCAACAAAGTTACCGAAGGTACTTCAGGCCAGTAGGGCTATGAATGGGGCACGAACCGGCGCGAGGCGCTACCGTGCCGACGAGAGCATGATTATGCAAAAAGAACCAATTATGATACAAGTTATTACATGGATACGCATAAATAATCACTTATAGCGCCAACGGGCGGTTATTAAAATCATGTAGCTACCGGCGAAACACTAACATAGCAGTCGGACGTACGAAAACTCGGTCCGGAGCGCATTCTTAATCCTACAAAATCGGACCTGTCATCCCTACCGAGTGTGTTACAACGTTCGGTCCATAAAGCAGACCTTACAATGATTGATAATCGTCGGTGTCAAAGCCGAGCTCGACTGTCCCGAGTCCGAAAATCCGATTATGGTTAGTCGGTGACTCTGGGGGTCGATTTCGGGTGGTCGAGTAACGGTTGAACTGGGCAGCACTCGTCCGGGGCGTCGTTTGGTTTGCGTGGAAGGGTTGCCTCTAATAATTTCTCGACGGCCTCAGTTCCGTTTTTCAACAGTTTCCGTAGAATTTCTTATTGGGACTGGCTAGGCCAGGCGATTTGCCTCTTAGGAACAATACGTACTGAAACCAAGAACGTCATACGTAAGTATAGGGTTATTTATGTATCTGTCTGGAGGGAGCTTAATAATAAAAATAATATTTAATTATTTTAAGTTACCATACTTGTGTAATTTATATTAACATATTAATTAAGTAAATATTAAGTTAATATTAAAATTTGTTAAATAGTAATTAAAACCCATCAAATAGGATTAATACGGGTCTAAAATTGGGAAAAGAAGAGAAGGAATTTACACGTGGACGGTTAGGGATTAATCTGTCTGCGAAATTAGGACAGATCGTATCGAAAAGATTGTATTCGCATGGAGTAAGGGTGATGTTACCGAACGCGAGTCAATTCGCGACCCCGCTAATAGAAATACTAGTGGACGTCAAATGCACCTTAGTTTCCATATCCACTCCTTAAATCGGTAACCGCATCCCTGTTCTTTAGTAAGTACGTATGGAATTTGGTCATATTGGCACGCTTCCCAGCATACTTGGTATCTTAAGTCCCGATGACCAGGCCATCGGATAAGGCTGAGTCGAGCAAGAAAGGTAAAGGAGATCGCCGACACCATATTGACGCTCAAAACTTCCCAGCAAAATTACAAATGTATATACGTGAGCCAGGAAGTAACCGGAATTCCGGTTCCGGCGAAAATCGTTTTCCGGTCGCGGTTCCGGCAAAGGGCAAAAACTATACCGGAACCGGAATTCCGGTTTAAAAATTTTGTTTGAAATTTTCCACGTTTTTTGCTTCATCCTGTAATCCAAACATATAATATATTATATAATGATCAAGCTCCAATACAACCAAGCCGTTGCATCCGTTGTCGACATAGATGCACGCATAAAATTACCGGAGAAAGAAGACAAATGATATTCGACGAATATTGGGCGTGTGCGGACAAGAGATCGTACATTTGTGATCGTGTCGCTGTAGTGGACATTAAGCATCGCACCACTGGCAATCCCGCGAAATCTCGGCGACAACGTACGAAGGAATACACGGTAGTAGTCAACGACGAACGAATCAAAGTTTGTCGCGAATTTTTTCTCAGAATGCTTGATATCGGCAGTGAATTCGTACGTAAGACCGTTGACAATAATACCGCGACAGGTACTCACAGGAAAATCAAACATAGGCGTCGCCCAAGTCACAAGCTCAACGAATCTCAATTGCAGCATGTTAAATCTCTCATAGATTCATTTCCTTGTGCACCCAGTCACTACTGTCGTAAATCTTCGTCTCGTGTGTACATCGAGCCATTTCTTCAAAGCAAACTAACCATGCATCGCCTATATGTTGAATACCGTGCCCAAAGAAGTGTCAAGCCCGTATCGCAATCGTCGTGTCGGCGTGTGTTGCGGAAGTTGAACGTCTCGTTTCTTTCACTCTAAAAAAATCGATGTGCATTATGTGTGAAGTTCGAAAATTTACCAAGCGAACAAAAAGAAGATTTTCTTCCAACGTTACAAGCTCACATCAGTCTCAAAGATCAAACCAACACCGAAAAAGCAAACGACAAACAGCGTTCTGTAAATGACGAATCGTTCCATAAGATCACATTCGACTTACAAGCGGTACTTTACGTGCCCTCAGGCAATGTGTCTTTCTATTTTATAACAGGAAATTATCTACCTACAACTTTACTATCTGTGACTAAAAGAACCTCAACGGGTTTTGCTATTACTGCACTGAGGTAGCTGGTAACCGCGGACCCATCGAAATGCCTAATAAAGTACATCGAAGATTTGTCCGACACAATACAACACATTTCAATGTTTTCACATAGCTGCGGTGGTCAAAACCGCAATCAGTTTGTTGCTGCCGCCATGTTATATATAGTCAGACGGTCATGTCACATTAATGTCATCGAGCAAAAATTTTTGGTTCCTGGCCATACAAAAATGGAGTGCGACACAATGCACTCATGCATTGGTGCAGCCGCCAAAAACGTGTCGATTTTTTGGCCGACACAATTGGCTGAATGTTTTCGGAACTGGCTCGCTCCGCTCACCCGTTTTACGTCGAAGAAATGATCTATTCCAGTTTTGTTGACGTAAAGTTATTGGGTGAAGAAGCACTTTGGTGATGAAGGCCAAATATACCTTTCGCGAACGTTCGGCATTTGTTTGTCCAAAAAATCTAAACCTAATAGTATTCAGTATCGGTTGGATTTTTCATCTGACTTTTTTCGTTGAATTATTTGCCCGAAACTCGTATGTGTTGAAGTCACGAAGAACCAGCTCTGCGAGAAACCTATCATGAGTCGCTCACAATTTCGGCAGCTAAGAAGAAGGATTTACTCAAACTTTGTCACACTCATGCTATTCCCGAGCGTTATTGAAAATTTTACGAGAATTTGCGCGCTGCCGGGGCGAACGATCGCAAACAGAAAACTGTTCAGACGAATCTGACAATGATGCCGAGAGCGATGAATACGGGTCTGGTGATGGCAATGAGGTCGAGGGCTCAGATGACGAAGATGACAATGTGCCACTGCAACAGCTGTTATGACAAGATGTAGGTTCTAAGCCCTTATTAAATTTCTATATTAGATAGGTTTCCAGTAAGGGTCCATAGAATGCGTTAACTGGTAGTCTGAGCAAATAACATATCTCTAGCTAATTTGCATATTGTAGCTAAAGGTGAGCTGATTTTGGCAATAACCAAATTTAATGGATGTGATAAGTTAGAGCAGTCTCATAACGTTTCACTACGCTTAGTTTGACTTAATTAGCTATATTCGTTCAGACCTGGAGGGAAAAATTAAGGTTTTAAAATTTTGTAATGATCGTATCTCAATAGTTTAATTTTTGAGATAAGTTTTTTGCTCAGACGAACGGCGATCTGTCCTAATTTCGCAGACAGATTAATCCCTAACCGTCCACGTGTAAATTCCTTCTCTTCTTTTCCCAATTTTAGACCCGTATTAATCCTATTTCATGGGTTTTAATTACTATTTAACGAATTTTAATATTAACTTAATATTTACGTAATTAATATGTTAATATAAATTACACAAGTATGGTAACTTAAAATAATTAAATATTATTTTTATTATTAAGCCCCCTCCAGACAGATACATAAATAGCCCTACACTTACGTATTAAACAGGGAGTAACCTGTATTCCGGTTCCGGCGAAAATTGTGTTCCGGTTGCGGTTCCGGCAAAGGGCAAAAACCATACCGGAACCAGAATTCCGGTTTGAAAATTTTGTTTGAAATTTTCCACGTTTTTTGCTTCATCTTGTAATCCAAACATATATAATATATTATATAATGATCAAGCTCCAATACAACCAAGCAAAAGAAAAGATTAACTAACCAATTTGTCGTGTGAAACGTAAGTAGGGCACATAATTTGAGCAGGAATTTTTCATAATAACCTGCAGGAGTTTGCTAAATCAAAGCCAGGTTGATGCTTGTAGTAGCCATTTTACACATCCAGAAGTGTGGGCTACGTTTGAATTAAACCAGTCCAACTCGGTAACAGAGTATGGCTTACGCAGAAGTACCTAGGGTATGCTTGGCTAGCATAAATTGCGTCAAGCGCCCGACAGTGCGCTTGTAAACTTGGTAAGTCAGTCTAAATTGAAGTAAACTAACGTTAACTGCAACGCAGCTCAAAACTGCTTTCTTGGCAATGAACTGTATTTATTGAAACTGTGCGAGCAGCATCACAGTGTGTCTCATATATAGCATTATGATTATAAAGTTATCATCTATTATGATCTAACTGACGGGCACTATTTGTTTCCAACGATAGCCTAAACAGTGTCTCTGACCACTGATCAGAAAGTTACCTTCTATCTATTATTTTCTCTTAGAATCATATAAACCAATAATTTTAGGTTTCCTACAGAAGAACATGCAACAAAGGTATGTGTAGTAAAGGAAGGCGACTGGAGACAGAGTGGAAAGTGTGTATTCTGCGGTCCAAGCTTTATAAGCTTATTTGGATTTGACGCAGTATACGCAATGGTGTATAGTGGAAGTACATTTTCTGCTCTGAATGTCTCAAAAACCGACATATTTGATCGATAAATAAACATTTACTGAGCTTCCTCAGTCTCTTTAAAGTTTCAGAAAGGCAGTAATACCATTCGCAATATCATTAACTTTAATGTAAAAGTTATTTTTAATGCATTTTAAATCCATTTATACCTTCATTTTCTTCCATCATCTGTTTTACTATATATAATTTTTTGAATAAACGCGCCGGGAGGGGTTTTGTTGTGAACTTCCGTCCCTGACCTGAGTAAGATTATAAAAATAGCAAAATCTAAAAACTGATGATTGCACAACCTGAAATTTCATTCCGTGTGACTGAGTAATCATAAGTTGTCGTATAAGTATATTTGGTGTGAACCAGGAATTTGTGTTATTATCAGTCGAATATCATAACTGTTATTGTATGATGTCATTTTGTTATAATCCGCTATGTACCATAGTGCGATGCTACATATTACATATCTACGTATCTCATCATAATAATTTACTCGCATAGAATAGGAGAGGCGTAATCGAGCTAATATGACCTTCCTGCGTCAAGACACTCTGAAAACACCTTGAAAAGTGTTGGTTTATGCTCGCAAGTTACCTGCCTTACCCGAACTAGGCGAAACGGCGCTTTGCTCAATTTGTCGATGCCCTTACCCGTGGCTAACTTTCCCACAGGCGCCCCGTTAGCTAGTTCACGCAATCCGTTTGAACCTGCTCCCTTGTTTTCCCATATAGTAAGATAAACTCTGAATACTTGCTAGGATAGCAGGAAACGTAGTGATCCCGCGTTCTTGGAAAGTTAGCCACGGGTAAGGGCATCGACAATAACAACAATTGTTGAGCGCCGTTTCGGCTAGTTCGGGTAAGCTGAAGGCGGCTAACTACAAGCATAAACCAACACTTTCAAGGTGTTTTCCGAGTATGTTCTTGACGCAGGAAGGGTCATATTAGGCTCGATTACGCCTCTCCTATTCTATGCGAGATAAAGTATTATAATAATACGTAGATATGTGTAATATGTAGCATAACAATAATTCGACAAACATATGGTACATAGCGGATTATAACAAAATGACATCATACAATAACAGTTATGGTACAACAATGCAATGACACGGTACGACGCAATTGACGGTGCGACTTGTTCGACTGATATGGCATGACAGTGAGCAAATTCCTGGTTCAGTGAACACCAAATATACTTATACGACAAAATCCTATGGAGTTGTACTCAGCTATTAGCACGGAATGATTTCAGGTTCAATGATTCAACTGTTGGGTCGGGTTTGGTACTTCCGGGTATATATTTATCATACGCTCAGGTCAGGGAATAACCGGAACCGAAATTTACCGGAACCAGCAACCGGAACCGTCCGAAAACCGGATCCGGAACCTGAACTGCTTCGAAATTTATATATAGTAAAACAGATGATGGAAGAAATGAAAGGTATAATGGATTTAAAATGCATTAAAAATAACTTTTACATTAAAGTTAATGAATTGCGATGGTATTATTGCCTTTTCGAAAACTTTAAAGAGACTGAGGAAGCTAATAATGTTTATTTATCGATCAAATATGTCGGTTTTTGAACATTCAGAGCAGAAAATGTCTTCCACTATACACCATTGCGTATACTGCGTCAAATCCAATGGCTTATAAAGCTTGGAGCGTAGAATACACACTTTCGCTCTGTCTCCAGTCGCCTTCCTTTACTACACATACGTTTGTTGCATGTTCTTCTGTAGGAAACCTAAAATTATTGGTTTATATGATTCTAAGAGAAAATAATAGATAGAAGGTAATTTTCTGATCAGTGGTCAGAGACACTGTTTAGGCTATCGTTGGACAAACAGTGCCCGTCAGTTAGATCATAATGATGATAACTTTATAATCAGAATGCTATAAATGAGACACACTGTGATGCTGCTCGCACAGTTTCAATAAATACAGTTCATTGCCAAGAAAGCAGTTTTTAGCTGCGTTGCAGATAACGTTAGTTTACTTCAATTTAGACTGATTTACCAAGTTTACAAGCGCACTGTCGGGTGCTTGACGCAATTTATGTTAGCCAAGCATACCCGAGAAAACTTTAGGAGCAATAGATGTAACTGAACGAAGTGGAACAACGTATTGCTAGGCAAGTCGAGGATAACAAAGACTAAGTCAATCGCCGCCGAGTTAGGACGAGCTGGGAGGGTTGAACAATCCAAATTCAAACAGATCGGCACGCTAATTGGGCTGAAGTAGGAAATTGCGTGTCCCGAAAGTAGTCGTAACAGTCTAAGTTAAGTTGGGAACGGAAATTGTTCGAACATTGTGTGTGTAGAATCCAATTTCGCTGGACAGCCGGCGATGAGGACGGGAAGTAAGGACTTTAAAATCTACTTTTCTTGGGCAAATTTGGACAAAAATTACAGATGGTCAACTTCCGAGTACTCGGAAGATTCAAACTTTAAGTCGGCAAATTTAATTGAAGCCGACTCTCTTTAAGGACATCGACGGTTTACGGTAGCCGTCAAAGTTCAATTTTCCGGAAGTGTCCCCAATTGGACACTGAACTAAAACCCAAGGAAAATGGGCGTTGCCCGACCGACGACGATTGGACGGCGACAAAATCGCCATCGTAACATACAGGCGAAAATTTCGAGCTTACGAGCGACACTCGGAAAATACGAGTCAGTTGGACTTCGACAGCGCGGAGTTCGGTCGACTTTACTGACCGGCTCCGACGCACTACTTTTCTGTGTTTAGTTTTCATGCGACTCGGGTTTTCTCTCGCTTTCGTTTTCGCTTCGGAGTTGCTCGATGGACAAAGACTTTCGCGCAGGTACATGCCTCGCGAAGGGGGTTCAGCTGGTGCTGCCCCAAGGATCGACAGTCGTAAGTGTGAGAAGGGCTTCAGCGATAACAGGGGTTTACTTTCCCTGGTCAACCCTAAAGAGTAACAGACTGTTCGTTTAGTTTTCTCTGAACGTAGCGCGCCCCTCGTACTTAGGCAGAAACATTGTCGTTTGGGTTCTAACCCCCGGTTCCCATCGAAATGCTACATATAACCCGAAGTATACGTAACTGAACGAAGGACGA